>JAGFPH010000096.1:1088874-1102920 GCA_018207615.1 Philaenus spumarius
TAAAAAAAAATTATCTTGGGTTACTCCATTCTTTATTAACTACTAAATTGATTAAGAAGTTCAAAACATTTACCACCATTATTTAAAAAAAAAAAAATTATCTTGGGTTACTCCATTCTTTATCAACTACTAAATTGATTAAGAAGTTCAAAATATTTACCACCATTATTTAATAAAAAAAAATATCTTGGGTTACTCCATTCTTTATCAACTACTAAATTGATTAAGAAGTTCAAAACATTTACCACCATTATTTAATAAAAAAAATAATTATCTTGGGTTACTCCATTCTTTATCAACTACTAAATTGATTAAGAAGTTCAAAATATTGGCCAACATTATTTATTATACAAATGAATTTAATTTTGGGAGGCTCTATTCTTCTTCAACTACTAAATTGATTAAGAAGTTCAAAACATTTACCACCATTATTTAATAAAAAAAATAATTATCTTGGGTTACTCCATTCTTTATCAACTACTAAATTGATTAAGAAGTTCAAAATCTTGGCCAACATTATCTATTATACAAATTAATTTAATTTTGGGAGGCTCCATTCTTCATCAACTACTAAACTGATTAAGAAGTTCAAAACCATTACCACCATTATTTAATAAAAAAATAAATTTAAATTTTTATACTCTATTCTTTATCAACTACTAAACTGATTAAGAAGTTCAAAACATTTACCACCATTATTTAATAAAAAAAAAATTATCTTGGGTTACTCCATTCTTTATCAACTACTAAACTGATTAAGAAGTTCAAAACATTTACCACCATTATTTAATAAAAAAATAAATTTAATCTTTGGATACTCTATTCTTTATCAACTGCTAAATTGATTAAGCAGTTCAAAATACTAACCCCTTACATATTACAAAAATAAATTTAATCTTGGGTTACTTTATTCTTCATCAGCTACTAAATTGATTAAGAAGTTCAATATATTGACCACCATTTCATATTACAAAAATAAATTTATCTTGAGATGCTCCATTAATGTAACAACTACTAAATCGTTTAAGAAGTTTAAAATATTTACCAACATTTTGTATTAAAAAATAAATCTAGTCTTATGATTCTTTATTATTTTATCAACTACCAAATTGAATAAGTAGATCAAAATATTAACCACCATTTCATATTACAAAAATAAATTTATCTTGAGATGCTCCATTAATGTAACAACTACTAAACCGTTTAAGAAGTTTAAAATATTTACCAACATTTTATATTAAAAATAAATCTAGTCTTATGATTCTTTATTATTTTATCAACTACTAAATTGATTAAGTAGATCAAAATATGAACCACCATTATATATACAATAAACAGTACCAGGAACTGGCACATACTTTCTCACAAACATATTTAAATTATTAAACAGATTCACTGTGACTTGTAGAGTGGGGTAGGAGAGGTGATTTTTTATTAAATTTGGAGATTACCTAATAAATATTATTATTATTATCTAGAGAGAAAACTATTCGATCGATTTCGAACAAATTTGCACCAAACACGTCAATTAGGTCTTTATGGATGCACGAAAAAAGGTTTTCAAACATTTTGTAAAACAACCCCCTTTATGGCCAAAAAACCCCCAAAAATGAGTTATTATTATTATTATTAACTAAACGAGAATTTTTAGAAAGATGCGGTTTTTTGCATATAGTAGGGCACATTAAAGGCTACAAACATGCCAAATTGTATCAAAATCGTTAGAGCAATTTAAAAAAAAATAATAATAACTGATTTTATGGGGATTTTTTGGCAAAAAAGGGGTTGTTTTTCAAAAATTTCCCCTTTTTCGTGCATCTATACAGGCTTACTTTACATATCTGGTGCAAATTTGGTTGAAATCGATCGAATAGTTTTCTCTCTAGCTTTGTATACATACAGACATACAGACAGACATACATACAGACATTTTGTAAAAAGCACTTTTTTGGACTCAGGGGTCCCAAAACGGATATTTCCACAAAAATCTCAACATCGATTTTTTTTGCGATCACTATACTTGCTCTATGCTATAATATAGTGAGAAAGTAAAAATACATTTAAATTTTAGATGCTCCATTAATGTAACAACTACTAAATTGTTTAAGAAGTTTAAAATATTAACCAACATTTTATATTAAAAAATAAATCTAGTCTTATGATTATTTATTATTTTATCAACTACTAAATTGATTAAGTAGATCATAATATTAACTACCATTATATATACAAAAATACATTTAAATTTGAGATGCTCCATTAATGTAACAACTACTAAATTGTTTAAGAAGTTTAAAATATTTACCAACATTTTATATTAAATAAACGGTACCAGGAACTGGCACATACTTTCTCACAAACATATTTAAATTATTAAACAGATTCACGGTGACTTGTAGGGTGGGGTAGGAGAGGTGATTTTGTATTAAAGTTGTTTTCCCATAAAAATCCATAAAATAAAGGAAAAATCAACTTTTCTCAATAACGGCTCAAACGATTTTGATTAAAATTTTACTGCTTATAGTACTATAAAATTTTAATCAAAATCGTTAGAGCCGTTTTTGAGAAAAGTTGATTTTTCTGTTATTTTAAGGGTTTATATGGGAAAATTACCCTTAAAAATAAAAAATTCACAAAAATGAAAAAATCGCCTGGAGATACCGTGGATTAGTACCTCCATACCAAATTTCATCAAAATCGGATGACTGGTTTAGGCTCTAGGTCTGATAACATCCACACACACACACACACAGACACACCCACAGACACACACACAGACATCACTCCGAAAACCACTTTTTTAGGTTCAGGGGGCCCAAAACGGATATTTTCACCAAAAACTCAAACTCGAAAATGTTGACGAATACAATACTTTCTCCATATACTATGGTATAGGGGGAGAAAGTAAAAATAAATCTAATCTTATGATTCTTTATTATTTTATCAACTACTAAATTTATTAAGTAGATCAAAATATTAACCACCATTATATATACAAAAATACATTTAAATTTGAGATGATACATTAATGTAACAACTACTAAATCGTTTACGAAGTTTAAAATATTTAAAAACATTTTATATTAAAAAATAAATCTAGTCTTATGATTCTTTATTATTTTATCAACTACTAAATTGATTAAGTAGATCAAAATATTGACCACCATTTCATATTACAAAACTACATTTATCTTGAGACGTAATGTAGCAACTACTAAATTGTTTAAGAAGTTTAAAATATTTACCAACATTTTATATTAAAAAATAAATCTAGTCTTATGATTCTTTATTATTTTATCAACTACTAAATTGATTAAGTAGATCAAAATATTAACCACCATTATATATACAAAAATACATTTAAATTTGAGATGCTCCATTAATTTAACAACAACTGAATTTATTAAGAAGTTTAGTATACCGTACTGAAAATCATATTATAATAAAAATAAATTTAGTCTTGGGATACTTCATTATTTCATCAATTACTAAATTGATTAAGAAGTTCAAAATATTGACAACCATTTCATTTTACAAAAATTTATTTAATCTTTACATACTTTATTATCTCATCAACTACTGAATTGATTCAGAAGTTCAAAATACATACCGCAGTTTATATTACAAATACAAATTTAAACTTCGGAACCTCCATTATTTCATCCACTACTAAATAGATTAAAAAGTTTAAAATATTGACTACAATTTCATATTACAAAAATAAAGTTAGTCTTGGATACCAAATTATTTTATATTTACTACAAAATAAATTAATAAAATAAAAATATAGACCAACATTTTATTAGACAAAAATAAATTTAATGGTTAGATACTCAATTATTCCGTCAACTACTAAATTGATTAAGAAGTTTTAAATATTGAGCATTATTTTATATTAAAATAGTAAATTTAGTCTTGAGATGGTCCATTATTTTATCAACTACTAAATTGATTACAAATTTTAAAATATTGACCACCATTTCATATAAGAAAAATAAATTAAATTTTTGATACTCCATTCTTTAATATCAACTAAACAATTGATTAAGAAGTTCAAAATATTGGCCACCATTACAAATTACAAACATAAATTTAATATTGGGATACTCCGTTCTTTCGTATAAATTACTAAATAAATTAAGAAATTAAAAATATTGACTACAATTATATTTTACAAAAATAAATTTATCTTTAGATACTTCATTATTTTATCAACTACTAAATTAATTCAGAAATTCAAAATACATATCCCAGTTTATATTACGAATACAAATTTAATCGTGGGATACTCCATTATTTCATCAAATAGTAAATTGATTAAAAAGTTTAAAATATTGACCGCCATTTTGTATTACAAAAGTAAATTTAGTCTTGAGATGCTCCATTATTTTATCAAATACTAAATTCATTAAGAAGTTAACAATATTGACCACCATTTCATATTACAAAAATAAATTTAATCTTGGGATACTCCTTCTTTCATATCAACTAATAAATTGATTAAGATGATCAAAATATTGACCATTACATTTATAAAATCCACAACAAATTTAACCTTGAGAAATCAATGCTTCCGTCGACTCCAAACTCCAAGGTTGATTAAGGTGATCAAAATAAATTTATAAAAAATGGATAGTTCTGAAAGAAATGTAATATTGAGATACTCTATTTTTCAGTGAATTCCAAAGTTGACTCCATATTTTTATTAAGAGGGTCAAAGTAATTGTTTAAAATTGCTACACATATTTTTACTATACCAATTCTAAAGTATTTTTGTTGAAACTTTAGAAGTTTAACAAATACAATCTCTGGAATAAACACACAAGAGCGTTACAGGCTTAATGAAAGCAGACGTAGATTTCTATTTGTCTACGCTAAAAATAAACCAACCTTGACCGATGCCGTTAACTACTTGTTGTCATACAATATTACAACTATTGGAATCACTTTACGAATTGTTTGTGTCCTAGTGAATTTGTTAACAAGTATTGAAGATTTTCTGATAGTGCAGAGAATTTTGGGTTTTCTGTTCAACAAAAATCAAGACTTTCTCCTAATTTACATCACTTTATTATATAAAATTTAAGGATTGCATCGGCGTTAAATTGTTTTAAAAACAAAAATTTGAGAGTGAAATTGCGCCGGCGGTCAGTAAAATTAAAGATTAAAGGCTAGAAATGTCCTTAGTATTGTTATAGGACTCGTTAAATGATGAAACTCGAGGTTATTTATCATCGGTCCCGTTGTCTGAACTAATGATGGCTATCACGGTAACTAGAAACAAGACGGTAGCACTCACGAGGTGGATGCGCAGTGGATTGCCAGTTAGATGATGTCACGCGGACCGACCCGCCTACACTATACCTTGTTCACAGAGAGTTTAAGGCTAAACACCCCGGCAGTAGTTCCAAATACTGCCGCCACGTTGCGCTTCAAAATTATGAAAATTCATTTTACTGATTACTCGCTTACCGTTTGAGTAAAAATTGGTTTGAAAACTGATTTGTACTTCTAATATGTATCTTTAAGTCGCTATGCTAACGATTTTTTTTATTTTTTATTTAATAAAAAAAAATTACTTTGTAACTGCTAAAAGGATTTTTTTTTTAAAGAAAAACAGGTAGTCATTTTGAAGATTTGATGGAGAAATGAATTAATAATTTTTCAGACTGAAGATCGAACCAGTGGTTCCGTCGGAATCGATTTTGCAAGGTTTATCTCTAGTATTTTTTTCGCGCGTATTCCCCCCTCCCAACCCGCGCGCCATCAAACAAATTCATCACGCCACGCGCTCGCTCAGTGACGACTCGCACCGAGAAATGCTTCCGTTTCCCATATATTGTTGAAGAGCATTACATGTATTGTTTTTCCTGCTCGTCCCACTTGGTTGTTATAAAATATTAATTCAGCATACGTAACCACAATATTGGTATGTTTTGCATACTTTTTCTATGATATGTTTCTTGTATATACAGGATGTTTCGTAATGACTATGTAATATTTTAGGATATGATTCAGCACATAAGAATTAGAAATCACATCAATTGGACATGTTTTCGGAAACGCTTTGTTTTCTCCCAGGGCTCTATAACAAGGGCTATACCATTTTGATCATTTACCGTGACCCAGTATCGATCGCCTATGACGTCACCATGCTGATACACGCTAGCTAGTAATATTTGAGTAGTGCGTGCGCAGTCGTTAACTCGCTGTTTTAACTCGATGGAAAGGCTTCAGTAAAATAACATTTTGATATTCTTAATCTACATAAAGTAAGGATTCTAACAGTATAAAAAACTTTTATTTTAACAGGTATTTCGAATTTTAATAATTGAAAATATTTGAGAATTATCACAGACTGACATGAAAAAGTTACTAAGCGAGGAAATTTTTTATTTTTGGGTTATAAACAAACTTCCAGCGGGAAAGTTGTAGCCAATGAATTGATCTAAACTATCCAATTCACCGATTTGTGATAAAATGATTACATCATTATGAAATCGTTTTTTAAATGAGCGCGAGGAGGTGCCTCGCCGCGACTCCCGAAGTACAGTTGTTTGATACGGGAATAACGTTTATGTACATATTGTTATTTAAGGTAATATAGTAAATCACTTGTCCCCAGGTAATTATGCCAGCTAGAAAAAAAGTAAGCATTTTATTTTAACATAAACTAATTATAATTTATAATTAAAATTTGATATTATTGAAGTGGACACAAAAAGTTAAGTTGGAGGTTAACGTTTAAAAAATAATATCATTATTACGTACATTCAAAGAAATAAAATTAGAGATCAATGATGGAAAAAGAAAATCGTAATTACGTAAAAAAATTACCTTCATATTTAATTAAAAGAATTGCTTTATAACAAAGAAATATGCTGTCTTTTAAATAATTTGTTCATTGTTGTCTAATTTGCGGAGTACTTAAATGTTTCTTCAATAATATCAAATATTAATTATAAATCGTAATTAGTTTATGTTAAAATAAAATGCTTACTTTTTTTTCTGGGGACAAGTGATTTACAGTACTTAAAATAACAATATGTACATAAACGTTATTCCCGTATCAAACAACTGTACTTCGGGATTCGTGGCGCGGCACCTCCTAGCGCTCATTTAAAAAACGATTTCATAATGATGTAATCATTTTATCACAAATCGGTGAATTGGTTAGTTTAGATCAATTCAATGGCTACAACTTTCCCGCTGAAAGTTTGTTTGTAACCCAAAAATAAAAAATTTCCTCGCTTAGTGACTTTTTCATGTCAGTCTGTGATAATTCTCAAATATTTTCAATTATTAAAATTCGAAATACCTGTTAAAATAAAAGTTTTTTATACTGTTAGAATCCGTACTTTATGTAGATTAAGAATATCCAAATTTTATTTTACTGAAGCCTTTCCATCGAGTTAAAACAGCGAGCGACTGCGCACGCACTACTCAAATATTACCAGCTAGCATTGTGACGTCAGAGTGAAACTGGCGGCACAGTGCCGAGATCAAAGAAACGGTTTAGCCCTTGTTATAGAGCCCTGGTTTTCTCCATAGCGGCCATTTTGTTTTTTCACTAAATAATTTGTATCTAGAGAACGGTTTGACCGATTGACTTAAAACTTGACATAAAGTTTACCTAACAATGGTATATTTTAAGTAAAATAAGCGATTATATCCATTAATGCGTTTTAAAATGGTGACTGTTAAAAAATTGCAAACCTGAATTACCCAAAAACCATACATTTTTATAAAAAGTTTCAAGTCATCTTTTTTGTAGTCCTTTTTATTCTGTATCGGCTCTTTAACATAACTATTATCCGTCATCCGATTGTTTTTACAGTAACACTATCCGATGATAAATCAAAAGGGCTATAAAAAAGATGTCTTGACATTTTTTTGTTAAAATGTACCGTTTTTGGGTAATTTGGGTTTGAAATTTTGAAACAGTCGCCATTTTAAAACGCATTATTTATTTTAAATAGATCAATGCTAGGTCAACTTCATGCCAAGTTTGAACTCAATCGGTCAATCCGTTCGGTAGATATGAATTATTTTGTAAAAAACACATACAGACAGTCAGACGACAAAGTACAGTAGACCAAGTTTTGTATTGTGAAATTTATTTGTCTCGATCCCAGGATTAATTCATTTTAATTAATTAATTTTAAACAGTTGTAGACACATTAAATTAAATACACAGATTAAAAACGTTTAACACACCTTATAATTAAATTAAACATAAGTTAGATGAAATTGGCTACATAAATATGTTTATATCAACAGAGGAGATACACTCTTTAACTATTGGTGAGCATTTGAATTACATTTCTTTATTTGTTCGTTTTCATCATTTCGCACAAAAAAGTAAACGGATCATAAACGTCTTGGGCTGTGTGTTGTTTGAGAGCTGGGAGCTGCGAGCCGCGAGGATGGGTTTTATGTGCCTGTGAGGAGAGAGAGAGAGAGAGAGAGAGAGAGAGAAGGCGCTACGTCGCGTCGCGTCGGTGCGTGCGCGTGTCAGTTAGCTGTTCAACGAGTGACACAACGTTGGAACTAAAAATGCGTTTCTGACAAAACCGTTCAACCGATTTGTTTGAAATAAACTTTAAAATTATTCAAACAAATTTGCCCTAAAACTGACTACCTGTTTTAGTCAAATTTTGACTTATTTTAAAAGTTATTAATTGTAAAAATTTATTAAGAAATTTTTTCGAAAATTAGAAAGCATAGCGCCTTTAACAACTTTATACTGATTACAAAACAGTTTTATTTTTTAAAATCGGATAAAAAATAAATGAGTAATCAGTAAAATTAATTTGGCCACGACAGTGCTGCTATCTATTGGGCTAAAAACACAACTTTTTTGTACTGTTTAGCCTTAAAGTGAAGCACCTCAAACAATATTTATGGGCCGGGCAGACTGTGTCACACGCGGACCTACCGTAGGGACAAACGTGAACGTTAGGATGGGCTAGTGAAGAGAATGCTTGTTTAATAAGAACTACTGTAAATCATAAGCAGAGTCGCCCGTCCCACACGTGATGTTCGTTTTCCTCATTGGCCCAAATTCCTAACGTCAGCCATTGGTGGTGCTTCACTTTAAACTCTACAGCGCTCTGGTATAGTTAGCTATTTGTAGTGCGTTCTGTCAACCACGACTGTTGTGTTTGTAGTGTTCGGAATGTGTTTGTAGTGTTTTTACTGAATTTTATCGATAGACTGAGTATTCATCTCACTTTAAACTGCCATGTTGTGCCGTTGCCGGTTGTACAAATCATTCAGATAATGCGAAGAAACTGAAATTGTCATTTCACGTTTTCCAAAAGACAAAGATCTTCATAAAAAATGGCAGCATTTTTGCAAACGAAAAGATTAGTTCAACACTAAAACAGCCTGAATTTGTTCAGAACATTTCTTGAAAAGCTATTATGAACGAGATTTGAAATCGGAATTATTAGGCCTACCACCCAGACGTAAATTAAAAGAATACTCTGACCCACCACAAAAAATAAAAACAATTTTAACTTCAACCGACACTTTGGGGTCTGTTAAAAGAAAAATTCGTGCAGATAAACGTAATTGTCAGAAAACTGTAAATTCGTTAATACAAAATTCTGCAGAAGAAAGAAACAGCGAAATTATAGGAACCTCAGACCAACTCGATTCTTATGAAGATCAAGATCTCTTTCTTCGCGCTCTTTCTCTTTCGCTAATTCTCTTTCTTCGCGCTCTTTCTCTTTCGCTAACCGTTCTTGTCGTTCCGCTTCTCGTTCGCGTTTCTCGGCTAACTCTCTTTCTACGCGCTCTTTCTCTTTCGCTAAACGTTCGTGTCTTTCGGCCCACATTAATTTCAACATTTTTTGAATATCCGCCTCCTCTTTTTTCTGTCCCGTTGCCATTTTTAATTTTAACTTATTTTTAACACACAATTTATTATAATTAACTTAAAATTGCACTGCTTATCTTTAATACATGTATAATTAGGCTAATTATTTTCTGATCACTTATACCGGTTCGTACGTTATCTCAATGAGAAATAAATCTTTTATTTGTTTAAAATTTTATTTTTCATTCAGCCAACGCGTTAGGGCGCCACTTGCCTCGCACCAGCCACTCTCCTTTTCTTCGGGATCACAGGGTTTTCGCCCCGATTTCGGACGCCACTTGCCCTGGATCACCCTCTCCTTTACCCCTCAACTTTTCTTTTAACTCTTTCTTACCTTTTATTTAATTTTACTTGAAATTCGGTCAACTTGTATCTGCCCGTATAACCCTTTTTGAGTGGTTGATGCGATGGCAAGAATTGGAAATTGTTTTTCTTTAATTTCCAGTTCTTATTTTAAAAAATTTTAGAAAATCTTTGTTTTGTTTTCTCTTTAGTACACTAGCTCTTTTTCTAACTCCGATCTCGAGGTCATCACCTGTGGGGAGATATACTTGTTATGATCAGAAAACACTTTTGCCTCACCTGAATCCTTATAATTAGAGCACTTAATGATTTATGGTATTGTACTAATTTTATAAATGATTTTAGCAACTCTTTCAAGAAATAACCAATTTATTGAACAAAATTAATATATCAAATTTACGCAACTGCGTTTTCAACACAAAATACAATGGATAAAATGAATATATATTTATAATTTATTTTTCGTCGATATTTACCACTATGAGATGTGAGTTAATTATTATTAAAATTATTTTACTTTTCTTACACTTTCCCCTGAATTTACTTTATTTATTAATTTAATTTATTGATTTTTGAATTTATTAAAATTTTCCTAGACTCGAAAACAACTTGATAATCTGTTTACAACAAACAAGATGTTCTGTCTTCGGTTCCCAATCCTGGTGGTGTTGGTCCTCCGGAATCCTCCTAGGTCCAGTTAAGTCCCAATGGCAGTACGGTTTTCGGCCCGTTACTCTTGACCGGAGTTTAGCTAGATAGGTCCTCGCCTCGATTTTCTTCAAGATTGACTCTCTCTGACTTATGCTGATGACGCCCAATGTCCGCTATTCTTGCGAGTGTTCCACTGCGATCGTTCCCTCAGCTAGTCTCTTGGAAAGCCCTTCTAGGATCTCTGAAGTACATGGTGACGGTCTGGTATCTAAAACTGAACTAACTCGACAGGCCTTTCGACTTTAGGCTCTCGCCCCTCTCCTAATTGGAAGATTTGTCTCGTTACTGTTTACTTTTGTTCGGCGTGTTGAGTCCTGAAATCTTTGCAATTTGGCTTTGAAAGTTTCAAACTGCCGTAACTTTCTTGTCCTTTGCCCAATTTTGGTTTTGTTGGTCTCATATTGTGTATGACGACCTTCTGCTCACGTAGCCCTTTGAGTTGAAGTCGTACGCCCTTTTTTCGCCGTGTTATTTGCTTCGCAAGTTTTCGTTGAATTTTGAAATTTAATTCTGTGAATTTTATCAAATTTGGAATTTTTTCTTCCTATCCTCTTCGTTTGGTTCCCAAACGAACGAATATGTTTTTGAATTTCTTCTATCTTGTTTGGTTCTCCCGCTATGGTTGATTTTCGGAAGCCTAATTTTGCGCTGCCGATTTTTGTGTTTTATTCCCCCCCAATTTTACCTTTCTCACATCTCAAGTGATATTACAATGCATTTAACTATTTATTACAGACTATTCTAATTATTTCTCCCTTTCGTTTAACTTTAAAGTTATTTATTTTTATTATTTAATTGCGATAATTTTAATTATGATTTTTTGTCTAAACCTTGCATAATTACCTTTTGTTAGTCTGTCGATTTTTCCTCCTTTTTCATTTTTTGAATTTAACTTTATTTTTGAAGTTGTAGGCCTTTTTATGCAAATTAATGACTTTAAATCCCTTTTTTGTTACTAAGTTATTTTTATTTTTTGAAGTGATAACTTCTATTGGCCCGGGCACTTTCGACTTGGCTATGTTTTCGAAATCTCGCGTCACGCCAGATTTCTCGCGAGATCTTGCATCACGCCAGATTTCCCGCGAGATCTCGCGTCACGCCAGATTTCTCGCGAGATCTTGCATCACGCCAGATTTCCCGCGAGATCTCGCATCACGCCAGATTTCTCGCGAGATCTCGCGTCACGCTTTTGTTTAGACACAAGTCAGATCGTGGAGAGGGAATATTATTAATACATTATTTACATTTATTAGCATAGCAATCAAATTAACACATAAGAATTAGTTAATATAATATAACAGCTGATTTCGCCCATCATCTGTAATTCTTAAACAAAACCCAGCGTAGATTATATTTTGGGGTTATGTTTACAACTTCAACCATTAAAATTTCTTGTGATGTTAATTTTCTTATATATTAGTTATACAACTAATGTAGGCTTCTATAACTATAAGTTATATGGGCTTCTACACGTTATAAGATTTGCTTTGGGGTTATAAACTGTATATAAAACTAACCTTTGATCATCAATATATTCGTTTATACAAATTTAAAGAAGGATACCTACTGTTTAACTTCGCAAACATTCGTACATCTTTGTATAACATATTTGATTATTAATTTCTTTACTGTAATATTAACAACTTCTAAATCATTTGATCTATCAATATGAAATAAAAGGTAACTAAAAGATAATATTTTTACCTTTCTTTAAATATATAATAACGGATATAAATAAACAATTTGAACAAATAGGCCTACAGTTTTATAATCCTTATAATTGTACACATTTACCGAGTTAAAAATCCCCGTAGTCATAGAAGTTATCACTTCCAACGTGTGGTCTTAAGCACACCCAGTTAATTTTTTTTTTATTTTGAAATGACTTTGGGCTATTCCTTTATAGGCCTTATTAGGTCTCTATTAGGCCTAATTAGTTTTTTGAATTTATTCGACACAAACAATTTTTCATTTTCTTGTCTTACTTTATGTACTATATCTCCTAAATTAATTACTCTATTAAATAACTTTTTATACTGTTTTATTCGTCCTTTTTCCCCTCTTTTTAATTAACTAAAATAATATACAAATTTATAATTATCAAAATTTAACATGGTTTTAGATCTGCCTAGCAACAAGTAGAAGCTGACAAACTCTTGCCGTTCTCGACAGGAATTTTCTTGTCCCATCTTGTCGATTTAACTTAGTACAATTCATATCGCTTTTGTCTGTTATTATTCTGATTGATAAAACGTTTAACTGATTTCTTTAATAACTCTGAAACTATTCATATATCATCAAAAACTTATTCTTTCTTTTATTTACGCTTTAATTTTCTGATTCTTATGCTGTCTTTAAAATTTAAATTCGTTAACTTTTAATGTTTTGTGGTTCTAATTAGCAAGTCTAATTAGCGCCTTGCGACTGGCTAATTTCCGTCGCAATACTTGTAAAAGCATAATACTTGTTTAAAGAAATTAAAATCAATTATCTTCAGTAGTAAACTAACTTAGCCTACAAAACTTAGTAAAATAAATAAATTGCTTGTCATGTAAGTTAGTGTTATTGAGAATAATAATAGTCTAAGTACTGTAACAAGAATTGCCAACCATAAGCTTGATAAAATTGGTTCCTATTAGGATTAGAGCAGAGCAGCTACATAGTGGACCGCGAGGCTGGCTTGTTGCAGATGACGTCACGGCCTCACAGCCAGATGCGCGTGAGAGCTACCGTCTTAGTTCTACACCCGATTCCACGTTCACCATGCAGTTCAGAGCGCCCATAAGCCATGTTATCCCTATGACAGTCTCGGCGATAATAGCCAACTAAAAAACAACAACTCCCATGCAACGCTCGGTCAGTTGACCCAACCCGCATGACAATAAACGGGATGTTCGCTGTAATGGTAGTAGCGTGTCTATTCTCCCATAAGACCTGTACTGCACGGAGAACGTGGAATCGAGTGTAGTTACCGTGATGGCTATCACTGTTTGGATGCGTAGTCTGTTGCGGTGCACCGAAATTGCGCCTAATACTTTTGAATAAAAGGTTTCGTTAATTCCTTACCGAAATTGCGCCTAATACCTTAGTGAGTAAAAAGTTTCGTTAATTCCTTACCGAAATTGCGCCTAATACCTTAGTGAGTAAAA
>JAGFPH010000096.1:1102930-1116896 GCA_018207615.1 Philaenus spumarius
CCTTAGTGAGTAAAAGGTTTCGTTAATTCCTTACCGAAATTGCACCTTAGTGAGTATAAGGTTTCGTTAATTCCTTACCGATATTGCGTCTCAAACATGTTTCACTCAGTTGCGGTTTGAGATTTCATTATCATATTTATATTTCATACAATAACTAATGCCATTTCTATTAATAAAACATATACCTATATATGTTTACAAACTGGAAACGATCTGTAACCAGAGAATGTAAGAAAAATACTTCAGGCTATTTTGATTTAGTTTTTTTAGGGTTGCAATTATTATTTGTAACAACAGTATTGAAAAACATATAATTTTAATTTACAGAGGTGGCTTTTCAGACTCAATGCGCAATTTCTACAGCTACTTGGTTTTCGAGGCGCAATTTCGGTGCTAACTTTTGTGCCAGTTCAATAAAATTGAAAAACTTGGATTTGTTGAACTCTGACGATTCATTTTTGTAATTTTGTTCTGTGCTTAATCTTGTAAACAAATCATTTATATATATATTAATGTTAACTAATAAAGCACTTAAATAAAAAGGCATGGCAAAACTCTACTTTATTTGTCCTCCTTAAATACCATGAAAGGTAAAAAGTTGACTTTTCAAGAATTATTACTTCTATAATTACTAACATAATTTCAAAAACAGAAGCTTTTGTATTGATTTCTTAGTAAATGTCAGCAGTTTTTATTCATACGTCTTTTATGAAAATATAGATTTTCACAATCATATTATCAAGGTATTATCTTCTACTTTATTTGTACTCCGTAAAAACTATTTAAGAAAAAAGTTTTCTTTTCAGAGTTTATTACATCTATTCTTGTTGCCATTATTTTAAGAAACTGTTTTTAATTATTTCGTTTTAGTAATAATATTTTAAAATGTTTTTAATAAATGTAATGCAATATTAACATCAAATGTTTAAAATAATCGAAGGATAATGATCCACGAATAGTATGTTTATAAATAAACTCTAAATGTGGTTGGTTAATTTAACCAAAAATTAGACTTCTAATTTAAATCAAACATCTGAAGTTAGGTAAGTTTTCCTCCGTAATTTTTAACCATCATCCTTTTGACCATCGGTGCAGTTTGACCTTACATAGAATGTACAAATTGTTCATATTTTTATCATAATTATCTAGAGCAAATAAAAATATTTACAACAAAAATGTTTACACATATAGTTAGTCTGGTCGCAATTCCACAAACAGCTAACATTTTCAAATCCAGTAACGAATTCACTTGGCCTGGGATCTACAGGGAGGAATTTACTTCTTCTAGGAGCATTTTTTACTGCCCGAAAAAATAAGCTCAATGATAATGAATGGGGTGTGGATGTACTCGAATGAGAAACTGACTATTCATTATTATAGGTAAATCCTTTAAAAAAATACCTAGCCTACTCTAAAATGTCTTATCAATAATTTTAGCTCAGAAGATAACAGTAGAACGTGTGATGCTCATAATCCCCTCTGGAACAATATTTCCCTCTTTTTAAATTGTTACAAATATCACAATTAAAATTATATACGCAATAAGTATTAAATAAATGTATATACCGTTGTTTTACATTCGATCAGGGAATTGGGAGACTTCTTGTCTTGAGACCAAAAATTTTAATTTCATTTGCCTTCTCAAAGCCGAGGGTTGAGGTATTTAGGCTAAGTTTTTACTACATTGCTACTAAGTTATATAGTATAGTTCCTAAAACTAAGGTAGTGTTTATCATTTAAAATGTCGTCCAAATTGGCTTATCCCAATAGACGAGGTTCAACTTTTATTTAGGTATGTCATTTAGTCTTATTTACACCAATTCTCTCTCCATCGAAAAAATGTATTAGTTTCAATTTGCTTTCCCAGCTATCGTTTTAGTTTCGTGTTAGCTCACCGAGATCACTGTTTCTTTCCAATGCATTTATGCGTTTAAAATCAGCCGGTCTTAAATGGTTGACATTAGAATTACGGTAAGTGTCAAAACAAATAACCAAATTTCAGCTGAGAAAAAACTTTTAAACTAAGGAATAAAAGTTACCAATAATCAAAATTGCATCATAAACACCGATCTGAACTTTATTTATGTTATGAAGTCTATATTATGATGTGCGTACTAGTTTTTTATTTTCCTTAGGCTTACGTTCTTTTAAAGTTTATTTTATAACTAGAACCGAAAGTGCTTTTCCAGTGTGCTTACCATTAATGACTACTAATCTACTGTTATTTCAGTTTTGCTTTCTCAACTCTCTTTTCGAATAATAACGTATAGCTGGCATTTTTCAGCTTGTTTAATTTGTTTTCTCTCTATGCCTTGTAATATTACCTTGCACCTACTTGTCTGCTACTAAGAACATTATGGTAATCCCGATTCAGACCTCAACTCAATACGCTATATCTATTCCAGTGTTTTTAAAATTAACTTTCTGTTGAAAACACTTTAATGATTAGACAAGTGAGTCAGGGCAAACCCATCTGTATTTGTTGCTATTTCCATGCCTTAAATGGTTGACGCCATCGGACACCGGGAAATAATTACGGAAAGTTTTAACCCATTTTAACCAGAGGAAAATTAAATACACTATTCAAAGTTATAAAAAGAATTTCAGTCTTGAGCTCATGTTTTAACCATAGGAAAGACGAGCTATTGCAGTGACCCATTTGGTGAGACCTATGGTCGGGAGTAGTAAATGAGTACCGATCATGGTCCCCAGAACACGATTTGGTGTGCATTAAAAATTGTACATATTATATAACATGTATATATGTGTTCGCACTCTAACGGTCGCATTTTAAGACCGATTTGTTTCAAATTTGGTAGTTGGTGGTCTAAATAGTTCTTCCGACTTCGTTAGCCAAAAAATCCAACAAACGGAAGCACGTGTTTGACCAGAAATAACTGTTTTTTTTAAGATTTTTCGTGCTAGAATGAAACGTTTTGGGGGTTTATCTAAAATAATTTATTCGCTTTCTGTTTTTACAGTCTAGCTTTTCAAACACCATGTCCATGTCGAAGCTACACATTGACTGTGCAATAGGAGCTTGTGGAGAATTAGAAAGGCCAATTAATCGTAAATATTGAGTTCATCCTTTTAAAAGCAACCTCACCAAAGGAAGAATTTCCCAAAGTTTTACAAAAACATAAAAAAATACAAAAGTGAGTTTTTCGATGATGAACTTCTTGAATGTGAGACCGTCTATAAGTAAACGCAATACTCGATTTAAAAATCCATGGCATGTAGTCACTGCTTTTTTGGATAGTTTTTGCAGTGACTAATACACTTACTTTTGTAACTGTGTTTGTTCAAAGTGTTTCTTTTCACTTCAAATATCATTAACTAACCAAGCCCTATGTTAAGTATGTGAAATATTGCTTATTACAAACTCAAGAAACATTTATCTCATGTTCAATGTTTTTTTATTAAAACTCAAAGTTGGCGGGTTTAAAAAAATATATAATCTAAGAGAAAAACTCATTTCATTAGCTACAACTTTGCCACAGACGAAACGTGCATGACCAAAAAATTTTAAACTTTTAGACACTGTTACTTTTTCATAAAACGATTTGAAGTGAGTATAAACGTTTTAACTTTATTTCACAATTATTATTAAAAATAAACGAAAAAGTCATTTTTATTTTAAATGGTACTGTAAAGCAGTGACTATGCCCTTGGGTCTAAAGTAGACCTACAGTACCTGTTTTGGTGGAACAGGTTAAAATTCGAGATTTATACTATACAGCGCAGTATAAACTTTAATTGATTGATCGACTCTTACCTATATCATCCTTGGTTTTTATATCCATTACTTCCAAATCTTCATAAAATTCTTCATCAATTCTTTCGCGGCAGTTGAAATCCGAATACTCGGAGAGTTTTTTGTCCCATAAAAAGGGTTTGTCTTTAATAGGCGCAAGTAACATGTCTATGTCAAACATTGTATATAACGGCCGCAAAAAAACAAAACAGCTTAGAAATAACTCACAGTGCACATACAAAAAAAAACAACAATACGTGGAACAATTATCAAAACATCGCACTCGCATCCGAAAAAAACGCTCTGTTTGTCCGGCTCCACAAGACTGCATGTGTTGTTCCCGTACTATCCCCCCTCCACGTAAGAATATCGTGCGAGTTTATTGTTTGAGCAATTGGAACAGACAATATTTAAAATAAAAATTTATTTTAGGGCCTTTTTAAAACTTCCCGAAAATATTATTGCATATCATTTCCATCATTTATACATAGAATGATAAATGTATATTTATACATCGTGAAGACGAATCTTCTACTTTTGTTTTAAATTAAACATTTTAATCAAGTAAGATGATATTCTAGATATCTCGTACAAAAGCTGTCCACCTTTTAAAACGAGGTTTCATTAAAATCTACCGAAGCAACTACTAGGCATACAATTGGGCTCACTTTAAATGCCGTATCCGTGCTCTTCAACCACTTTGTCACATGCTGTCTGCGAAGCATCTATTTTCATAGTGTTTCCAATTAAAATATACAAATTTTCTGTAGATATTTATTAAAAAATACTAAAATATTTTATCCGCCCAAAATATGTTAGATAATAAAAAGAAAAACATCACAGGTACAAGAAATAGTTAAAACTAAATAACCGAAAAGGTGTTTAGATTCAACAAAATGCTGTTTACCCAACTCTAAAACCCTAAATGAAGGTGTAAGTGTAAATAAACGTGTATGTAAATAACATACATGGTTCAATGTATGTTGTGTAAGTGTAGTAAGTGATTATATGTTGTCAATATAAATGTTTATTTTTACCCGAGACCACGAGGGGCGACCAGCTTCGAGTGGGTCAAATACAATTTAAACTATGTTTTTAAATTTCGCTTAGGGCCTACTTAACAAATTGGGCAGATCAAACAACTTGGAATTGACTGGAAGAAGTTTAAACATTATCTACGTACTTCAAGAATTTAGAAGTTATTACTGTTATAAAACGGGGTTATTTTAGTAAACGAGCTATTGTCTCTTTTGTCCAGTAAAAAAGAAAGACAATCAAGTGGTAATGGTAAAAATGTACTTTTAAAGAGTTATGAAAAACTATCGGTTTGATGAGGTAGAAAAAGAGAAACACGTTACTCGACTAAAAAAACGACAAGAAGGTGATGGATTTCGGACTATAAGAGTTTCCAATATTCGACGATCCAGGGGTGGCTGCTTTTGTAATTGGAAACATTTTGGAGAAATACGAATTTATTCGGAGAATTAAGTTAAATAAAAACCGGTAGAAACAGTGGAATCGGATGTAGGGCAGATAACTTTATATCCTGGATGATGGGTTGAAAATGAGTATGTGGAAGCAGACTAACGATTTAGCAGGAGACCCTTATTTCGCATACGGTCAGCGAAGGAGTTAAGAAAATACGACCACCAAACGTTGGCATATGTGAATAAGACGTTTTCCATCTTCACGAGTGGACAATGTGGACATTCTACCGGAAACGGGGAATATCCAGGTTTTACCCCCACATCTACTATCACATTCCCATCCTATAGTGAGGCTAATGATGACTTAGACAATATTTTCAATTAAGTTTTTTCAAATAAGAATTTAGATTTTGTTCGCCAATTTGTTTTAATTGCTATTTTGTGACCATTGTGCTATATATATTTTGTTGTTACAGCATTCGTTGACGAAAAGCTCAATATATGCTCAATATGCTAATGCTCTAGCATGGTGAAGAACACGGTGTAAACGAAGTAACTCTTTTCATGACTGCCTCGCGACAACTGATCGCTTACTCTTGATTCATGTAGACTCGCGAATTACATTCTTAGATCGTTTTGTGCCAGATTCCGCGAGTGATAATCGTTATAAGATTTGCGAGGAAAACGCTCGCTGTCTAAACCCATCACCAAATTATCAAAGTTATACGTTGTTATTTAAAGTGAATTAAATAGTAAAACCATGAATTCAGTAAATAGGTTTGTAAAATATTAATTTATTTCTTTTATTAAATACTAATTTTTATATTGAGGTTATATATTCTATCTGATCTTCCTATGCACACTGTAATGAATAATTTAAAACAGTTTGTTTTTATCATAATTATAACATTTATTACCTGAACAAAATTAGTGTGTGGGAGGGGCTGTGTGCTTGGGGTTATGTGTGCGAAAAAGGTACAAAAAGGTCTGAAAAAGTACAGGCGATTAAAACATTGAAGAAATACAGGCGATTGTTTACTGTACTAATTAATATAGATTAATAATATGTTTATAAGCTAGCACTAATAAGGAAAAGCATAAGGTTTTGAAGTATCTGCTTTAAGAATAAGGTTTTGCTTAAAGAAAGTCAGGCCGATGAACCGGTAGATGACTTGTAGCAGAAACGGAAAAAGTATATATGTACAGAGGAAGTAAAAATATATCCATGATGCAATGCTTTTCCGTTAAGCGGAGATTCTATAATACATTTTTGTATTATAAAAAAATTACATTTTAAAGAAAATCGATTTAAATTGTACTTTAAACAACGTAAAGTGTAAGAATAACAAAATGAACAATTAAGAATCACAGGTAACCAATCGGCCGCCCGACAAAGGCACAAACGGACTATATAATCCCAGGCCAAGGCCTTCTCGGTTTACATCATATCCATCATATATTACCATACAGACGACTCCAGGACACGGACGACTACACTACACAACACAGCAGAACCTGGGAGGAGTCAACGCCCAGTGAAGTTTCGGACGGACCCTGGAAGCTCGGGGAACGCTACACATCTACACACGACTGACGGACGAACACCTTCTCAACGCCGGCGGACATTTTCATCGGTCGGACTGCGGGTAGCGACTTATTCTAGAGCTAATTAAATGTATTATTTGTTTCAGCTACTCTTCACTTCCGAACTCGAGACGGGCCTTCATCGGAGTTTTAGGATCCCCCAGTATGCCAGTGAATGTTTAGGCATGGGTCCCGGTGTTTTGTTGCTGGTCGGTCTCTAATTGTGATTTCTTCATTGCACTCCGCCAACATTTCTTGTTTGTTTCAGCGAAGTTTTATATCGATTCTTGCATCCATTAGGGAGGTCCCTAGACGCTGCTACGCTCTCCCCAGTGCTTGGATCGGAGAGAGGGTAGGTTGATTTAGTGAGTAGGGGTCTTCGGACCGAGTCCCACAGTACCTTCTCAGGAGAGAGGTCTGCGTCAATAGATTCCAACCTGATCACTTAACATTATTTGTTAAGAATTCAAAATACACTTCTGTAAAGTGCCCGAAACGTCGGCTGTATTCAACATGTAGACAATAGTGACGCGGTCGATCTCCGAGCACCAACGATCTCTGCTGTTACATATTATATCGTTTCCTTTATTTGGCATTAAATGGTTAAATATGAATGGTGAAAACACAAACCGTAATTCGAATTATTGGGGATGCTGCGTGTCTATTCTATGACTGTCTTACAGTATGTGTAGGTCATCGCTACCCACACCACCCTACCCCGATCGAAGTGCCTCTGTCCTAATCAATCGTCATTTCCGTAAACATATTCCGCGGCCCCGCGGGAGGTCGATGAGCGAAACGAGCGGAGGCGGAGCCCCCTAGTCGATATATATATAGCAAACCATCAACAGCTTAACTATTCATATTTGCCAGTTAATTTTGCCTAAGAAAAGATTGTGAAACAAGAAATGTCTACGATATTGTTGTAAACAATTAATTAATGTTATACCAAACCGTATTGTTAGTTTCCAGAACACAGTAGTTAGACTTCAGGGCCAATTAGATTCTGGGACAAACATCCAATGACAACTACCTGTAACATAACTAACGTATTACTTGTATAGTTAAAATTACTTACGAAAGTTTCGGCTGACTAATTGTTTTTTAATTACCTTATATAAACCTTATCTTGACCGGATAAAGATCTATTCAACATCCATCACTACAAAATGATCACAATCGTAAGTAAGTAATTACGAGGGATTTAAGAAGTATTACTATTTTATCGATAAGTATACTTAACATTTTATAATTAGTGACAGTTAAATTTAATTTAATTAGTTATATTTTAGTGTGTACGTAAAACCTACTTTAAATAAAAAACACTCTTCAATATATCACTTTTTAAAACGAACTAAAAAGTAAAAAATAATTTCTCCCAGACATATACAGATTGTCCTGAAAATTTGTGGTTATGAATTTTTAATAGCTGTAAACATTCTTGTTAATATTTAAAACAAAAAATGTGGGGTGCATGCAATTGATTAATTGGTGCTTGAATAATGTTATTGATTATGAAATCAATATATCATATCATTGAAATATGAAATCATGAAATCATATCATTGCAATGCAAATGATATATGAACTGTTTTATGAGTTTCCTCAACTACAGCTCCTCCCTTATTATTATATATTACTTGGGCCTAAATAGTTTTGTTTTTATCTTGCAAGTATTTTCATAGGTATTAAAAATTCACAATTGTAAATTGTCAGGACAATCTGTATGGGGTTATAAAACTGTATAAGACAAATTATTTTATACGTTTTAGTCAGTTTTAAAACGTGGCATATTAAACAAAATATAAAGTAGTTTGGTGCGTCTTTATCACATTGGGAAATTAGTTAAAAATCTATTGCAAAATTTGTACCGAACAAACAGACAAAAAAGAAAGCGAGTTAATAAAAACGTGGTAAAAAGTGCATATTACAATAAGTACTATTAAGCCCCCGTGAAAAATCACTAATTAATTAGGTACACATCAGAAAACTTCATTAAAAAAATACCATTTAAAAACAACACAACTTTATCTAGGCCTACCTATGGTGTGGGGATTTTTAATTCAGTAAATGTGTACAATTATAAGGTTTATATTATAGCGTAATCCATTTTTAGTAATAATAAAATATAAAATTTAATATGCTACGCAAGTTAAACATGTATAGGTATATTCATCTGTATATATATATATATATATATATATATATATATAATCCAAATGCCACTCATTGACTCATCACGAAATCTCAAAAACCACCGAACGGATTGGAATGAAATTTGGTAAGTAGCTTTTTCAATGATAGTTTTTGAAAAAACTTTTTTTGACTAAGGTTTACCCTTGATTGAAGGTCCATAATCAAAGGTTTTACCCAAGATAATGATAATAATCGCTTGCAAAACTGTAATATTGTCGGCGTTTTTTTAGTATAGCCATCTTTTAACATTTAAAACAATTATTTTTAAATTGCTGTCCTCAAACATTTAAGATAATTTTTGAACCGGTAGCGCGTAGTTAAAGAGTCGCATAAGTATGATTTCAGCAAGCTACTATATTTATATATTTTAATAAACAAAAGTTTGCAAAATATTAAAATAACTTTGTCCATTCATAGTTTTACGCCGTCTGGATGTAAAACAAATATATCATCACTCATTCACAAAAATTTGAACCAACTATAACTTTCCTGTACAAAATAATAGAACACCATTGTTTTCAAAAAGTTTGCTGCTGACCTTTCGAAATAGAAGGAGCACTTTTTTCACTAAGTTCTATAAATAAAAAAAAAAAAAAACTCATTTATACAGGTTTAACAGTTACTTCTTAAAGGTTAGATTTGTGGTTTACTGAATAGGAAAATAAGTCAAACCCTTGATCATCTGTATAATTTATTAAAAGCAAATAGTAAGATTTCACTAATAATAAATCAGCTGCTAGTCGTAAATTCATAATATTTATAACAATCGTCACAAAAGTTCCAAGACATTTAAGTTTTGTATTATTTAACCCACTTAAAATAATAAAATGACACATTTTACAATTTTGCGGAGTATGGGAATGTTTAAACTTTAAATTTATCTATAATATATTGTGATCATACGTTGAAAGGTGCTCTCAAACTAAGGGCGAATTTCTAGATCAAAATATGTGGTCTATTTCTCATTTATAAATAACATGTGGAATTTGTAAAAGTTTATATTTTGTATTTTTAACTAAATTAAATGGGGGAATGAAATATTTATATTTTTAGCAAATATTAAAATGTTTGGGCTTCAAATTTGTCATGAGCCCACGTCAACTAATTCTTCCAAACTAAAAGATATTACCTACAAAATGTTCTCCCATTTATAGTATGGCTTTATTTTTTAAACGTCAGTTTTTTAAATTTCAGTAATATTTTGACTTTTATATTTGTATACAAATCTGCAGTGTAAAAAACGTATAAAATGACAATTCATTTGTACAAATTGATTAAAAAATTCGAAAAATCGAAGTGATGGGCCGATGAAGAAATTGCTTACCGAGTTCAGAGTTTCTTAGAAAATATTTTACGGGTTTAAAGTTTAAATAGCTAAAGGTCCGGAAATGCTTACTTTTCGAAAAATCCGCCCTTTTACAAAATATTTACTATCTTTGGAAATAGAAAAGATATTGAGCTCAATTTTGTATATTTAAAATGGCGACTGTTACAAGTTTGCAATTTTAAATATTCTAAAACCGCTAACTTTACAAAACAAATTTAAGAACCAAAAACGTTATTTTTTAATGGCAAACAAAACTGGTTTTATTTTTCCCGTAGCACAAAAGATAACTTAGCGCCTAAAAACTAAAAACATAATTTCTTAGCAGTTGTCTATAACAATACAGAAACAACAATAATACAATTGAAAACTAGCAGTGCTATTTATAAACAAACTAAAGGAATTATTAAAAGTTACGGCCCCCGTTTAACACACATGCATCCAAGCAGTGTGCCTTCTCATAAACTTTCGCAGTCTTTGGAAAACTCCAGGAAAAAATGATAATAAAACTAAACTCTCAACTCAATGATAAAATGCGATGTACCAGTGGATTTGTCTTTAAATTGTCTAATATTTTTGTAACTTTTTTTAGTAAAATCTTTATTTTTTTTTTAGATATTTAACTTTGAAACGTTTGAACTTTCGCCATCTTGAAACAGATAAACTTTAGTGAAATAAAATGTTGCACATTTGTGTAAACCATGAGAGTACCATTTGAATTTACCATTTGTGTAAATTCTGAGTTTCATGATTTATTTTAAACCGTTCATGAGATAATATTTTTGTAAAAAAAAACGCATCAGACAACTTCTAAACTAAGCAAGATATTACACATGTTATATTGTATTATTTGCTGGTTTTGACCTTCCGAATAACATAGTAAAGTTACGTGGAATGATTGCGAGACATCCTGTATAATAAAATATCCTTAGTACATGTACTTATATATTATTAATGCAATTGAGTTATATTTCATGCTCTTATCTAAAATAATTTAAATTTTGATTAGTTTAAACTTAACTTTGTATAATTTAAGACAGTTTTATATGATTGGAAGTTCATAATTTAATAAAATTATGTACGCTATGTAAAAAAAGGAAAAGTTTATTATATTTTGTTACGATTAAACTCAAAGACTGTTCACATATTTTTGTTAAACTTTTACTGATGCAGGTACAACAAACTTTTCGGGTCAGTCACCGGGGGATTGATAAATATATCGGGGCCCTATACATGGATGTTCTCTACTATTAAACTAATCTCTATCTTGCCCATTCTCGTAAATATATTTCTTTATTCAGTTAGAGAGCATAAATTATATTTTTAATATTTTTGTTATAAATAAAAAAGTGATTTTTTTTTAAATTATTGGTTTATGTTTCTATGCTTTGACAAATCAAATTGATCTGTATTTCAGAGTTTACTGCATTATTTTTATATACCAGGTGTCCTTAAAGCCCCCCCCCCCTTAACTTTGGAACAAGTAGAAATAAACAAATGAGCGTCGGGGTATCTTTATATGATAAAGGGAGATGAATTTTGGTGTCTAATTTGTACCATTCTTCTTAATTTATAAAGCCCTTTAAAATGAGGTATCACTTGAAGGGGGTTTGTATTTAAGATTTTGGAATTACCCTCTCAACCCCCCATTTTGGGGTAAGGGGGTGAAATGGTCGGTTACACCAAAATTCATCTCCCAGTGCTCATAGAGATACCCCGAAGCTCATTTATTTATTTCTACTTGTTACAAAGTTAATGGGGGGGGGGGACTTTATGGAAACCCGGTATATAATTCTTCTGCACGTGTGTGACACTGAACTCCTTTTAAACGGCTAATTTTGATGAAATGTTTTGTGTATGTTTGAATGGATCCCTGGATGGTTTAGATTCACAATTGGCAGGGGATGAAATGGGGTCTCTACCCCTATAGAAAAAATATAAATTAAACTAACTTCCCACAAGCTATAAAGCTGAAATTATGTAATATGTAATATTGTTTTTAAGGGAAGTACAAAACTATCTGCAATTTGATTACTTTAATTCAAAGGGATGAAATGGAATAACTGTTATTAAAATTAAATAATAATCCATTTACTTTTTCTATATTCTCAAAAACTACTCAACTAATTTTACTAAAATTTCACAATTTACAAATATTAGCAGCAGGATTTTTTTAGAGAATATCGTCACTACGAACACCAAGATTTAAATGGGGTAGCCACCCTTATACAATAAAAATAAATTGTACTAAATTACTGCAAACTATAAATTTAATATTATTTGTAACACAATCTTCATTAATTTTCGATTTGGTCATTCAAGCTTTATTTAGCCTCAATGAACTGGGACTCTTTCAAAGCATTGGTTGACGCTTAGTTTCCGAATCATAAGAAAGAACTGCGTTTTATTAAATAAATAAATTTTATAAATAAATATTATGGGTTATAAATTTTTCCAAGAATTCAAGACCCTATTTAATGGTTTCCAAAAGGTCAACCGAAATTTTAATTCAGAAGTGACATTCTTGGACATCATTTTGTAACACACTTTCCTAATGTTAAAAATGTTCGTGCAAAATTTGCCGAACGGATTCTTTGGCAATTCCTACAATCTCAGCAACTGCGAGAATAGTCAACAGACTGTTTTTTTTTAATCAAATTACCGTTTTTTTTTATGTTTTCGTCCAACGTTGACGTGCAAGTTAGACTTTGGACGTAGGCCATCTTCAATATCCTTTCGTCCTTCTTGAACATTTTATACCACTCAAAACACTGAGTGCGTAGTAGACATTTATCGCCGTATACTTATTTTGTCAAAGAATTAGTTTTTGTGCCAGATTTTCCGAGTTTCACAAAAAGCTTCACATTAACACGATGCTTTTTTAAATAGCTAAGAACTTTTCGATAGCACTTCACGAGCACTTTCAATCGAGCTGAGGATGCACAATCCGATAAGAACAAAGACCACGGCCCAATTGTATAAATGGAGAGGGGTACATGACGGGGCAGTGTAGCGTTTGATCTTGAGAAAAGCGTTGCTTGTCTGAAGAAAAATTAGTCAGTTTGAGTATATTCTAACATTCACGTTCTTCTTTAAATCACAAATGATAACCCTACTTCGCTAAATTTGATCAACTATGGCTTATTAACTTGTCAGCATTTCATTTGTCAAATCCTGATTTGGAATACTTTAATTATTGAAACATAATATATTGCTATTTTCAGATTTTCTTACTAACGTTTGCTACTGCCTGCTCTACAGAAGGGTATCCTGAACGGACCTACGGGGTACCAGAAAATAGGGTAGCATTATTTGTTCAGAATCCAACGCCTACGGATAGCTCCACAATAGCAGAAGTGATAAATGAACCCGAGAAAATCTCAAATGAAATCAACACGAATGATATTGATGTGAGGGTTGGTTTATCAGCGGAAGGTCATCAGTCTCCAACTTCATATAATTCAGCAGAAACATCACAATCTAATGCAACTTCAGAAGCTCAGGCGTTAGCAGCTCCAGAACTATATGACTCTACTGCATCTATAGAAGCTCAGGCGTTAGCAGAGCCAGCGCCATATGATTCTACTGCATCTACAGAAGCTCAGGCGTTAGCAGCACCAGTACTATATGTTTTTACTGCATCTGCAGAAGCTCAAACGTTAGCAGCTCCAGCACCAAATG
>JAGFPH010000096.1:1118141-1130490 GCA_018207615.1 Philaenus spumarius
ACCTTATAACTTTGCTATACCAACTTCAAGAGGTCAGACAAGTGCACAACCAGTACCTTATAACTATGCTACACAAACTGCAAGAGGTCAGACAAGTGCACCACCAGCACCTTATAACTATGCTACAAAAACTTCAACAGGTCGGACAAGTGCACCACCAGCACCTTATAACTATGCTGTAGCAATTTCAAGAGGTCTGACAAGTGCACTACCAGCATCTCATAACTATGCTGCAGCAACTTCAAGAGGTCAGACAAGTGTACCACCAGCACCGTATAAGTACCCTACATCATCTGTGGCATCGAATGAAGCCCCTCCAACCACCATCGTAACTAAATATGCACCTATGTTTTCGGATAATTTGACACCTAGAATTACTAATTTACCATCAACTCATAAAACACCAACTTATTATACAGGATCCTATACACCTGTAAGATCCAGTTATATTTCTCAGCCACCAACTAATACACCCCAAGCTACTTCAACATCTTCGAGATTCTCTACTTCTGCACCAACAACTAGATGGTATTATTACTTCATCCCTTCGTTAGGACGAACACCAGACCGAAAAACATCAGCTCCAAATTCAACACCGACATATGAAACACCAGAACAAAAAGCATCAGCTCCATATCCAGCAGCGGCATATCAAACACCAGAACAAAAAGCATCAGCTCCATATCCAGCAGCGGCATATCAAACACCAGATCAGAAAGCATCAGGACCATATCCAGCAGCGACATATGAAACAAAAGAACAGAAAGCATCAGGACCATATCCAGCAGCGGCATATGAAAGATCAGAAAAAGTTGGATAAAGAAAATCGTAGGCGACAGCTGTCCATCTTCGTTTCAGTCACCAGGAAACTTCTCCAAGGTAAAGGATAAATAATTAGTATATTTCTTCAATTCAGTTTAATATATTATTTTCCTTCTACTTATGAATCAATTGGATACTTCTGAAACATGTATGTAGTTTACGCAAATACGTATGAAAAATTAACATTTTGAAAGCGTAAGGTGGCCAGTTTTTATCATTTCATTTTAAAATGTATTTGAAAAATAATTAAAAACAAAAAAACTTCAGAACCGTCTTAACATCTGGGGTTCATTTTTACCAAATCATTTTTTTTACTTCTATAATTTTTAAATGACTTAAATAATTCTCTTGTTTTATTTAAAATTATTTGTAAATAATAATATTCCGTACATTAAATTTAGCTCGTACCTAATTTAATTAAATGTTTCAGGCGAACACTGATAGATGCGTGCACAAAATATGAGTGATCTTCGACGACATATTGATTACCGATGAACTTGCAAAATTAAATAAGTAATATTATTTTTAAAAACCTGTATTTATTTTATGTATAACTGTTCATAAATAGCCAGTTTATATGTTACTTGCGAAATATTATATTAAACTGGAGTATTATTTCCTATGTCTTCTCAAAATAGCATTACATTTACAAATACTATTTTATTTCTTATAATTCAACACGGAAGAAAACCAATCCAATTCCTTTTTTTTACGGAACAACCATGAATTATAAAAATGTGGTACCTTTATACATTTCTGTTAGTAAATCCAGGTCTTTTCTGTCATACGATCCCACATCTTTATTGCCGTATTTATCTGATGTGACAATAATGTTTCTTACCTTAAATATTGAATAGAGTGTGAGTACTGAAAATAGCATATATTTACAAAAAAAAAAAAAAGAATAACTAAATAAGTACTTTGAGTTATTTACACTTATGAATACCAAAAGGCGATTATGTCTTGTATATTTTTTTAAAAAGATCACCACAACCATCATTTCTTTTCCGCTTCACAAGAACTCATATAAATAAAAATCCAACATGTCCCTGCTGCTCCCGAACTCTATTCGTTACGTATGTGGGATCTACAAAGTTTCAAGAGTGATCGAAGGTGTAATTAATTTCTGGAATACCAGAGTAGGATTTCCACATGCCAGACATTATTGCTCAATAGACTCTTCAATAACTTACAGAAGCATTTCTGCTGTTCTGCAAAAATCAAATGAATGGATATTTGATAGTAGCAGAATTGTATTGGTAAGCACAATTAGGTATTATCTCAGTAACATAGAGTAGATAGTTATGTAACTAGGAATAATGAAATCGCAGAGTTGCGTTTTTAAGTAAACCAACGTCTAAGTAAAAGACTAGACGGATAAAACCGGGTGGGGCAGGGGTTTTGAAATAGCAAAAAAGATAGACTTTGGGGCTTTTGGAATGGTTTTTGGGCGAGAAAAGGGAGTCTTGGGAGACAGTGGCCTACGGAGTGAAGTCGCCGGCGTGGGCGTCAAGGATGGGCGAGAGGTTTTCTGTCAGGTGTGCCAGCCTAAGTGGACAAGTAAGCTGAACTGTCCGACCGAAGTAAAGATGAGGACACATAGTTTGGATATTATAGAAACAATTGTTTTGTGTAAATTTGTATTTATAATCAGATTATGGTGGTCAACGTGTTGAAAGGTTATTCAGTTCAAAAATAATTCATATTTGGAGAAGTAGATTAGAGTAGCTACGTGATAGGTTGCAGTATAGTTATAGCGTATTGTATGGGTATCTGGATTTTTCAGGATCTAGGAATCTGGCACCATACGCCATATATTATACTCTATCACGTAGCTACTCTACTTAAACAATGAATTCTTTTTTATTTACTGAGTTACTTCTTTATACGTTAACCCCCAGAAAGTGGACCTAACCCAAAATTCACAAAAAACAACTGTCGCTTTAATATCCAATCTCTGTGCCCTCACCTTTACTTTGTCCTGGTGGGAGAGTCAAACAGGTCAGCTTACTTATCCACTTAGGCTGGCACACCTCACGGGAAAGCCTTGTCCCTTTTTGACACCCAAGCCGTCGTCTTCACCCCGAAGGCCCCTGTATCGAACAAGAACATTTCGCAAAACTCCACAGTCTAATCTTTTTGCACTATTTAAAAACTCCTGCCTCGCTCAGTTTTCCATGTCTAGCCCTTTTACTTAAATGTTGGTTTACTTAAAAATGTAATTCTGAGATTTCATCAGTCCTAGTTACTACCTACTTTATATTACTGTGATATTACATAATTGTGCTTAGCAATACAATTCTGCTATTGTCAAACATTCAACCAAATTGTTTTTTCCGAATAGAATTAGTTATCTAACAATTAATTTCATTTTGTAACACTATCTCAATCTAAATTAGCTTTGGCCACATTAGCATATTGAGGAGGAGCTCCATCCTGCTGCGAAAAATCTCCCTCATGTGCGTCTGACTAAGATGAGGAACTATCTGGTCAATTAATACTGATGCGTATATGTTCTTCATGATGGCAGCCCAAACAGTTAAACCTTTTGATTTTAAGCCCTCTTCGTGTAAGATAAGTGGATTTTATGAGTTATAATAATTACAATTATTTTGTTTACGAATACTGTTCGGCAAAATGTAGCTTCATATGAGAAAAAAATTCTTCTTACCACTCGGTATATTCGACAAGCTCCAATTACCTTCGAACGAAATTGCATTCGTCTGTGTCGGTCATCTTCCAGCAGTCCGTGAACTAAATGGGTTTTATAAAATTTATTTAGAATTTTAAGCATACCTTTAAACTGACGGCAATGTCAAGAATATCTGACAAGCAATTATTTTGTAAGGGATAATGAGTCGATTTCATGGGACCGATTACGTTTATGTTTGGGTTTTTGAGCAGAAACATTTGTAGTACATTGCGATGTGGATTTGCGACACTACAGTTACATATGGGGTGTTTAGAGTTCAGGTCACCCATTAGTTCTCGTCGAATCTTCTGATGTGAGGTTTTTGCAGAGGAATATCTGCAGAAATTATACGTATATCTGTCCAAAGGGGGTTGATGCTAATTAATTGACAAGTGCTCTATCGGAGATAGTGGATCGTTAAGGAACGTTTGATGTATGATCCGCCGATGAAACAGCACGGCCGTTCTACCTGCGGCCGGTTGGGTTTGGAGATTGAGGCGATCTGTAAGATAGATCGTATAGCATGAAATGTTGTGAAACCTGATGTGTGTTTCTAATATTTAGAGAAATATCAACGTTTCTTTCTTGGAGGAAGATTCGGAGATCAGTTTTACGGCCGAGAGCTCCACTTGCATTCCATACGAGATTTTTGTGGTGCTTATGCATAGCGCATGCATAGAACAACTAGGGAAGTGAGAATGGTAATTATGATGGTCTTTGAGCCGCTCTCCGTTAGGAGTTTGGGAAGGATCTCTTTGTACATCAGAGGTCCTGATGTTCTGGAGGAGACTGAGTACGGAATCAGGCGATTCCGTTGGTGGAGATGGTTTGGCCGGTTTTTGTAGTGTCCTTTTTGGGGGCACAGCTGGCTGTGGTTTGGGAGGGGTGCCTTCCACTTCCTTGGGTGGTTGGGATTTTGTGGTAGTGGGAGCCTTTTTCGCAGGCCGTTGTTGCTTTGGTGTCACAACGTTGCCTTAGCTCTTTAGCTCATATTACTCGTCACGAAAATGTTCACTGGGATGGCTGGTTGTATATCCACGGGAGATTCGTAGTCCGTAGACGTGGTAAAAGGTGGTGGTGGCGGCGGCATGGGTGGCTGAATAGATGGTTGTGGTGGGTTGCGGCCCGTGGGCACGCTGAATGGGTTTCCCCCTGCCCCTATTAGTGCTCTGCATAAGCAGAGCGGCCTCGATAATTTGAAGAGTGCTCCGCTCCCTGCAGTTTACATAGTTGGGAGCTTGGTCCACGGATTTGGTGCACTCGGGGTGGTCGTGCATACCAGCGCACTTTAGACAGCGAGCTAGGAGGTGGCAATTAAGTGAGCTGTTCCCGAAGAGCTGAAATTTGTAAAATTGAGCTACGGAAGTTCTGGATTGATAAGTATCCATAGTAATTTTCATGTAGAACGTGTGTTCTATGTCGTACACGGATCGGACATTAGCTGATCTTTCAAGTGTTATTAGAAATAAGTTGATTGTGGCTGTTTAGCATTGGTAATGGGGATACAAGATATGGCTTTGAGCCCCATAGTTTCTTTGATGATGTCCTCAGGAGGAGTGGTGTAAGGACAATCTTTAGCACAACCTTCATTTCCATCTCTGAGGGGGGATTGAAGTTGTAGAAAGGGACACCTATTTTAATTAAAGTTACTGGATGGTCCTAAATTGGCCGATTGATTTCGGAATGTTCCGAAAGTTATTTCTGCGGCAACTGACTTAAAGTTGGGACAGCCTGTGGCCTGACTTATTTGTTTAAAGATTTATGGGAAATTTTTAGGATTGTCAAGAATGTTGGGTGGATATCTTTCTCTTGGTGGCAAAGTTGGCTTTCAAGTAGAAGCTACCGTCAGATTGGTAGTCTGAGTTTATATTTTTGTTAGAAATGTTAAGTTTTTACCATTTACGTCTGACTGTTAGGAATCGTAGCTGTCCATTGGGAAGCTTTGATCCTTAAAAGCTTGCCTCAACTCGCTGATTTTGTGAATTTAAATGTTTAAACGTTGAGGCTTGGTCCTTAAAAGGGACGCTTGCCTCAACTATCATAGGTGTGATTAACTTTGTGATAGAGGTTTGGGCCTTAAAAGGCCGCTTGCCTCCCTACTATTGAGGGTTCAGTCTTTATTGACGGACCTATTGACGTTGACCAAAGCCTTCCCTTTAGCCATCCGGTTTCGTCAGTCACCCAACAACAGTTGAATAGGCTGCAACCATGGCTCAGGAAGTGGAGAATTCCAGTAAACACAGGTAAAACTCAAGGCATCTAATTCTCTACAAAACGTAGACTATCCAACGTTTAACTAACCCTTAACAAATCCCCCACAGATTGGAATCGTCACGTCAGATATCTTGGAATAACGCTTGACTCTAAACTAAAACTGTCCCGTCACGTCAAGCAAACACAGTCAAGGGATAAATCTGTCAGTGGCAGACTCCTTCCAGGCATTAACGCCAAGCCCCACTACTACTTCGAATCAGGTGTCCATGTGCAAGACATACATCCGACCAGTCCTCACGTACGCATCTGCAGCTTGGTATTCTCTTCTGTCTGTTCCTTCGAAGAAAAGGTTGGGCTCCTTCCAAAATAAAATTCTCCAATGGATCACAAACTCCCAACGGTATGTATCGAACGTAACCATCTCTCAAGGGCACAACATCCCCACACTCGAGGATTTCATCCTAAAGCTAACAAACTCACTCAGGCACAGAGCCCAAGGATCTCACCACTCAAACCTACAACAAATCCTCATAGATCCTGCACCTCTGCAGGACGAATAAAACGAAACTTATGTCTGGTTTACGAACCACCATAAGCATTTTTGAAATCCAAGCTCATTCTTAAACACTAAACACTTTTAGTAATTAAACCAGTGTATAACATTAATTCACTATCTCGTACCTACACAAAATTTATTCCATACAAAAATAAAAACATATCTATAATGTCATGTTTTTAGTTTCAGACAAGCAGCCATTTTTTAAACAGATGATATCTACCATTAAGACCCCTAAGGTCTTGTTAATTTGAATTGATGACTTTCGTATCCCACTAATGGGTTCAAAATTTTTAAGTGAATTCGGCTTGTTTGGCGAGTCCAGTAAAGTAAAATGCAACCTCTTCATTTTTTTTGTTATTGATCCAATTTATAGTCATATAGTTTTCATTTTAGTATGGATTTTCTTAGCAGGACTCGTGGTAAGGTTTTTTAGTAAACACCTTTCGCTTCATATAGATTTTAAAAATCAATAGCCCAAGAACAACATTTCACATTTCTAAAATTCATTGTTTCGAGGTCAGATATCACACATAAATGATTGAACACAACTATAAAATTGTTTAATTGTTGTGTGTTTACAATACAACAGCTGATCGAGATTCAACAGTAAACCATGCACATTTCAATTGCCAAATCAATTCTGTTGATTGGCCACTAAAATATAAAACTCGAGGGTGCTCTTTTACATATATGTATATGTAACATAGCTGTAAAATATCAGTTACATAAAGACTTACTCATGTCCAGCATATTATTACAAAAATAGCAACCTCTTCGTGGGACACGCTAAACATGTCATTTTTGTAGCACTTAGAAAAATATGATTATAGAAAAATATTATTTGAGCATTTTATTCCACTAAATTGAAGCAAATTGTACTAAGATTATATTCTTTTTTTGTTATTTGCAACTACAGAATTTGAAATGCTTTATTTTGCCTTTCATCAGCATTTTACTTTTCTATTTTGAGAAGCAGCAATTGATTGCTATTGAGGGAATTATTTGATCTTCACTTTCATTCTCGTTCCAATCTTCGTATTTTCTGATCTTACAAGGCGATGATAACCACCCAGGTTTTTCGCCTTTAAAAAAAAATCTGATCTTCCATGATCTTTGAATTTCATTCTACTTTATTTATCTAATAATATTTTTCCTTATTTTATATTTGGTTTTTAATTTCTTTATTAATTTTTAAGGCTAAAAACATGAGCAGTCAGTACTGGTCAAAATACATTGAACAATTGAAAACACAATTACAACAAATTACTCACAACACACTACTAAAACTAACAAAATAAATATAGTATCTCTAAATTTACCTATCACGTTCAAACTATGCATAAACGCTAACACAATTTCATTATCTGGGTATCATCGCAAAGCATTGTCTGTATGCAATTAGACAGGCGAAATGTTCTTAAATTTACCTACTCCAAAGAATTGATGGATTAAAAAAAGAACCAATCCCGCTTCAGAAACACATGGGTTAACATGAAATAGCCGATGCGCAGACAGAAAAGTACCACTTCACTGTACAACTACTCATTTTTTTCTCCCACTGTCTATAAGGTTTGTTTCAAAATAGACAAAGTCTGGTGACATTTCACACTCTACGATATGATGTAAACGCGTGGCTTCCTATGCTGCATAGTCAGCCTTAGTTTTCCCCTGATTCCAGAGTGACGAGGTATCGATCAAAACGAACAAGTAAGTGCGCGGAACATAGAATTTCCTTAACCAGTGTATTCTCCGATGGACTCCAGAGTACTTTTAGAGTCAGAACATATAAAAGATGCACTCACTTTTGGTGATGATATTATTTATGCTATATAAAAAACTAAACATGAATAAATAAATGTTGGTTAACATTTTGAAGTGTTATCTTTAAATGGGAAGCCCCGTAGTTTTGCAGGCAGTGAATTCTATAACTTTGTTTTTTTAAAGGCGAAAACCCTGAGAAGCCATCATCGCCTGTAAAATAAGCATTCAATTAATGCTTACAAATTAAACAATTGGAGCTCACAAAAATACACCACAAGAGTAGAACAGTTAATTCACAACACACTACTAAAACTAGTGAAGAAACACAATAGATAATTTGGACAAAACTAGTATCTCTAAAATATTATCAACATTCAAGCACAGCAGAAAAGCTAATACCATGGTCTGGGAACCATCACCCACCCATCGTCTAAATGCAATTCGATAGGCGAAACCTCTTTCGAACATTTTAAAATGTTTCAAACTCCAATAGAAGGCGCATAGTGAAAAAAACATTTAGGGAAAAGTAAGTACAAAGTAACGGATTCCCATGCCGTATTTTAAATATCATGGGTTACCATGAAATAGCCGACAAGAAACAACCAATTCCTATAGACGAATTGGGATGTTTGAAGATTGATTGTGAAAATTGAACCTCTGGGGAAATGTGAGGAACCGGTTTAGTTGATTTTATAAATTAATTATTGCCTACGCTTTGTTGCTATGGACGTTGATCCCGTTAAACTAATGGGCGCTGTTTTACTGTTACCTTTTATTAGGCAGTTTTGACAGTTATACCATTGATAGGACATTAAACGGACTACTCTTGACGATTTTTTAGTTCTTCTCGTTTTAATTGGTCGCCATTTTGAAACCGATTATTGGAAAAAATGTATTACTTTTGTCAAACTAAGCCTTTACATTGATGAGTAACGTGCAAAATTTCAACTCAATCGGTTAACCGTTCTAGAGATGTAGGCCTACGTTATTTAGTAAAAAATTTATAAAATGGCGAATAGCTGGTAAAGAAACGATTCCAGACCTAGGTTTATATGAACTGTTTTCATTAGTTTCACCAGCGGAACAAGCCCTGAAAGTTTCTTCGTGGGACACCCTGTATAATTGAATTGAAAACAAAAAGCTAAAACAAAATTACAAATGTAAATGCAGTTTTTACTGGAAAAGTTCACTAACAATTGTAAGAAAGTTAGTCCTGAAACTGGATTTCACCTGAAACACTTGTACAAAATATCGACACAAATTTGCACTTAGACGAAATTTAAAAATTAATGTTCTTTACTAATACCGTCGCAAAATGCCCCGAGCTTTTTGAGTCAAGACGGATATTCTCTTTCATCTTGCGACTATATAAATACACACATTTTAACATGGTCATTATTAGGATTTTAAATTCCATTGAACAAACACGTCGATTAACTAGGATCAAAACTATCTTAATCCACTTTCTACACTTCGATGATTAAATCTTAACTGATTAAACTCATCATATATAAAGAGGGTGGCCTCAGGTTCAGATACATCAGTTAACCGATAGCCTTAAGTCAACATGAACTGTCTGGTAAGTATCATTTTAAGATTTGTATACAATAAAATATACGAGTTTTGGAAGTCTGGAATATATTTAATAATTCGAAATTTGTCAGTATTACCAATAGTTTGTCGATTTTTACTTGTTTTTGGCATGACCGTGGGACGGCCCACTTAGGAAATCGTGACATTTTTAAACATAAGACTACTTGCAGCTTCTTTAAGATAGAATTTTGCCAGTAATCTTACAAATTGATCAAGACCAGCAAATTCAGTTAAACAAAAGCTAGGAGTCAACAACAAATTTTGGAAATTCCTAACGATAAGAACACAAATGCTACAAATGCAATTCTACACCCGTCTTGGAGCTTGTCAAGAAACACCCATGTTGACAATTTTAACAATGGCTACAGTACGGGTTTTACAGGAAATATGTAAAATATGTCTTAGGCCTATTAGTACAGGTGTTATTATTTGTCATGCGAGTTTCCTTGTTTTTCAATAAAAATATTTTGGGTAGTTTTTAATAATACATAGACAAGAATGATAATCGTACCTTTTTTTATTTGCTGAAAGCTGGGATAGTGAAATAAACCATATTATTAAAATACATTAGTTGCATAATATTAAAATCTTTGAGGAGCTGTAATTTCTTACTGGATCGTTCTTTTGCGCTCGGGTTTACACTGATATGTTTTACTATCAAAAAACCTTTCAAACAAAGTATAACTCGACTTAGGCTTATATTTAAAAAAAATCAAGACTTCCTAAGTGGGATCACGCCATTTCCGTCCCCCGGGATCAGGCAAAAAACCGGTTAAATACGTCAAACTATTGGTTATAGGTGACAAATACATAACTGCAAAGTTGCTTAATAGTTTACGAATTATTAGATTTATTCCCAACCATTTGCATACACTTACACAGGCACTACAACAAAATGTATATTGTACAGAGTGTGACCATCAATGTAAACATGTAACTTGTGAAAAGATGGAACACTTTTTCGAGACTTCGGTTCATCCGGTTAGAACACACGAATTGAAACCCGAAGCGTTACGACTTTTTAACTTTCAAAATCGGTTTTCCCGAACCCAAAACCTATAAAACGTTACCCCACACTGTATTTTCAAAATTTTGATCCAAAAACGTGACTCAGAAGCGCCACGACTTTTTAACTGTAAAAATCTGTTTTCCCGAACCCAAAACCTATAAAACGTTACCTTACACAGAATTTTCAAAATGTTGACCCAATATTTTTAAAATTTTGACCCAAAAACGTACCCCGACGCGCTACCACTTTTTAACTCTCAAAATCGGGTTTTCATACCCAAAAACATTATAAAACAATACTCCACACTGTATTTTCATAATTTTGATCTAAAATCGTGACCCTGACGCGCTACGACCTTAGATATTATTCTGATATCTAATACTAATAAGATATTATTCATATCTATGGCTACGACTCACGCTAGAAAGCGGAAAAGCTTTTCAACTCTCCGCAATAAAATTACGAAGATTTTGGTACCGCCAGAAGTTTTCTACGACGTCTGTGAGTGCTTATATTGTGTATACAGGAAAACAGGCATACAACAAATTATCGCATAATTTCAATACTTAAGCATTGTAATGCGAGCTGAAGTAATCATAATGTCAATAAATTAAATTAATTTAATAACAACGTACGGTAGGCTTAGTTTTTAAAGAACATAAAACCAACACAATAGGGAAAACGTTGTGCTGTCTGTTATAAACTGGTTTGAAAGTCAATAACAATGAAAGTGTTGACCAATGATATGAACAATGTACAACACTTTGAAATATTATGTGTAAAGGTTTTCTGTTTATGTGGTTAAAAGCTACATTGTTTTAAAACTAAATTATTTTATGTTTAGTCCAGACTATTCGTCATTTGTAATATAGGATTTTCTTATTTTCGTTGATTAAAAATATTTTCCGAATAGAGGGGACGTTTTATAAAGAAACGTCTCATTTTGTTTGTGTTTTTAAGTTACACAATTTTATTACAAACCTAACAATTTCAGTTTTGATAAATCGGTTATAAAATAACGTAAAATATTTGCATTCATATCAGTTGAAACGCTACAAGGGCTGTAAAAATAACGAACATCACAAGTAATTGTTGTGGAAAAGTATAGAAACCTGTTTCCAAAATAGGTTATTTTTTAATGTGTAACGAAGTTGCGCAACTTTAATAACTAGCCTTGTACCTTTTTCGCAAAACAAAAAATTGTCCATGACATTTTAAATTGAAACAGTATTCAAGGTTGTAAAATAGTGATATGTATTAACATGTGCCTTCTAGTGCTTATTCTTCGTCAGCCGATTTCCAACAAATCGTTAGTTAATAAATTGCTGTTTAAATAATTTTAAAATGTTCGCATTTATACAGTCAAAAAATGGTAACTGTAACGTAAATAACAGTAATTTTGTAGCTGTATGTGTTGAATTAAACCTTGACAAAATTGAAATAGGAAGAGGGTGAAATTATTGAATATAAGGGTGAACTTTTATATAATAAGTCAATCGTTTTCCATTACTAACTAATTTTTCATTAATAGATATTGGTTCTGTCCGCCATCATGGCTGTCTGTGTTGCGGATGGACCTCCGGCAACATCATACGGTCCTCCTGCGACTGGTTTTGGTGAAGCGTTTGCACCTCCTCCAACTCCAGCATATTCTCCTCCAACTCCAGCATATTCTCCTCCAACTCCAGCATACGCTCCT
>JAGFPH010000096.1:1130500-1144157 GCA_018207615.1 Philaenus spumarius
CCTCCAACTCCAGCATACGCTCCTCCAACTCCAGCATACGCTCCTCCAACTCCCGCTTATTCTCCACCACCTAGAATAACCTACTATCCAGCTTCCCGACCCACTTATTCTCCCCCGGCCTATTCTCCTCCTGCTTATTCTCCCCCTGCGTACTCTCCCCCTGCGTACTCTCCCCCTGCCTACTCACCACCTGCCTACTCACCACCCGCCTATTCTCCAACATACTCTGTGCCAAGTTATACGTCGTCTTCTGCCTCTGCCAGCGCTGCTGCTGCTCCAGCACCGATAGATTTCAACCCTATTGGAACATCTTCTGTGGTCGGTGTACAAGCCTCTTTTGCACCCGCACCTGTATCTGCACCTGCGTTTGCGCCACCTAGTAGACCTGCTTCGACTTATGGAGTTCCCGCGTTCTAAGTCTTATAAGGTATACTGATTTACTTATTTTTTCTTCTGAACAACATGGAAAGTAAAATCAATTAAACAATTCTTACCGTATATACAATACAACTTGAATACAGATTCCCACAAAAAATATTTTTATTTACTAAACAAAGTTTACTCAGCGACATCGCCTTTTAGTGTTGTTGCCTGAGCTAAGGTAATAGTGACGGTATAGTTCCATTATTGCTAATAGTGCATATCTTTAGATAGTGGCATTGTCATTGAAAATCATTTGAATAAATAAACGTATATTTGTGTTAACAAGTATATCATCTCACAAGAGAAGTACAATATATATTTATAAAACTCTCAATACATTTACAACAAATATTATTCTGTCTAGAGTTGTTTTAACCATTTCAAAACGTTACAAATATAATTGTCGGTATTCATTCATTTATTTACGTACTAACATCAGAGCTAATTCTATACCGTTTTATTATTACTAAAATTAGATGTTTTCTTTATTACTTTTAAGAAGAAATTCCAACTCTACATCGTCATCTGCTAGCTCTTATAATGCAAAATAAATTACCAAATTAACGATTAAATTATACTTTAAGTCTAAAACGAGGCCTACAAACTTTAAACCTAAACTATTTAGTAATTGAATAAAACTTCAACACAAATTCTCACAATTACTAGCGCTTTCCACAAAACCATTTCATACTTATTTTTTTTTATTAGTTTTCGTAAAGGTCATGGTTTTTGAAACATTGAAAATCAAAAATTTTAAACGCCCGCTAATTTAAATTATGTGGATATAAAAAGGTGATTATTAGCGAACTTCATTAGGAAAGATGAGCTATTGCAGTGATTCATGTGGTGAGTCCTAAGGTCGGGAGTGGTTAATGAGCACCGATCATGGCCCCCAGAACACGTTTTAGGGGTGTAATTAAAAATGTTATATATATATATATATATATATATATATGAGTGTGTGGAGGGTGTGGGGGTGTATTTATATTTCGCAGTCTAATGGCCGCATTTTAGTCCGATTTGGTTCAAATTTGGTACACACCAGTTTGAACTTCTAAATAGCTTGGACGAGTTCGTTAACCAAAAAATCCAACAACCAGAAGCATATTTTTTGACCGGAAGTAAATTGTTTGAGATATTCTTAGTAGAATGAAACTGTTTTGGGATTGTATCTAAAAAAATACGTAGACCTATATGAGATTATTCTGAATATTTTTTTATACGACTTTAACCCGACTGGTTCCCCCGAAGTAGATCAAAACATAAAATATTATAAAAGTACTCGGTTCAAATCCATGTAGGGGATTTTACCCTTGGGGCAGTTTCTAATACGAGGGTAGAAAGGTCGAGGTGCAAACTCGCAAAGCGCAATACATAATCCGAGGCCGCAAGGTCGATATGAAAACATTCGAGGAGTACAACAATTTCCCAAAAAGTTGGTTAAAGCCCTAAAAGATACAAACTTAATTTTGGAAATTCGCTCAACTCACGCCATCGGTTTGGTTGCGTGATCGAATTGTTTATTTGTAGTTAGGTTATTATGCTTTAAAACTCTAAGCAAAATTTCACCATATTTCAATTGTTTATGAGACAACCAAATCGCGCTGCATTGTGAAAAACTTGGGACTTACGTGAATTTGTATAGTGATTTTTTAAATTGGTCAAACTTATTGGTAAAGAGTTCTGAAACAACTTGTATGTAACATTTTAATTTCAAGATATACGTATATTTTAACTAGTGTTGTAATGCACTAGCTGGATTCACTCGCAGCAATGAATAAAGCAACGAAAGAAATGTTAAGATAAATATTGAGAGTTTACTGGCAACTGTATAGTCAGTTTCGTATAAATCAATCTATGTTTCCCATTTAGGATTACATGCATGATCAGCTATGCGCCAGTACAACGATTTCCATAAGTTTGAGGTGCATTTCACGTCTATGAACAATATTTGATACCTTTGACTCAAATAATCGAAACGCAAATGTTTTTCCTCTCCTATATATATCTTAGAGTAATATGTGCCAAGTTTTACGCCTCTAGCTTCATAGCTCGTTTCCAGTTTCTAGAACATTCTAGAACGTTCTCGACCGTTCCGGAATAGGGAGTCCCTTCGATGGTCGCGAACCGTTTGCGACATTTTAGGATCTAGAATTTTCTCAAAACCTTCTGGAAGATTCTACAACAATTTGGAACATTCTGTCTGGAACGTTTTGGAAGCTTGTAGAACATTCACGAACATTCTGACCTCTCTCGCCCACTCAATTCCCAGCTGCTTCACCAACTTTCCATAAAGGTCGGGACACAAATGACCGCACCACGCCCTAGTGTTGGCCAACACGGCAGGGGAATAATCTAATGGAAACGTATGGAATAGTCCCAACATCACCTCACAGGGGGCGCGCCGTGTCACCGCACCCGGGGCGCGCAATGCCAGTTAAGTTTTGTTTAGTTTTTCACGTTGACGGTTCGACCACGGTATGGATCACGAAAGACTCATAGAATAAATTCGAAAGATTCCCGTTATTTACGATTAAACCAACGAGAAATATCGAAACGTAGACTACAAGGAGCAGATTTGAAAAACTATCTCATACTAGTTACAAGTTATAGGTAAATAATTACTGAATAGTCATTGACCAGCACACGGCTTTGCTACGGTAAAGTGTGGTCTCACTGAGAATGAGCCGAGATACGGCTAACACTAGGCCGTGGTGCGGTGCGGTCATGTGAGTCTGCTGTAGTGGCGGCCATCTTGGATTTTTATCCCATAAGAGCAATGTTAAATTTCAAACCATTTATTTCGATTATTTTTTATCATAAAATTGTTTGCAAGGTCTTATTTTAAGCAGTCACAATACGCATCCGTTTTGCAATTTAGTTTTTTTTTAAATGCTTTTGATTTGTTATGTAATTGACATTTTGTAAGTACAAAGTTTGAATTTTTTTCCTAACACAATAAAAAATTTATAATGAAACATATTTTGCAAGCCGGATCCGAAATTTTATAAAGAATATTCAGTTTTTTTTTCAACACTCAATTACAAAAGATAGACTTATAAAATGGTTTGAAATGAGGCAATGTCAAAGCGTTCAGCTACAAGAAATTGCACTGTTTGGATAGGGATATAGTGAGAAGCGCTTTCGTTTCCGGTTGCTTTCTCGTTTACTGGAGCAGACCCTTGCCGTCCATTTGGTGCGATGTGCTCTTTTGACGCTCCTATCGCCGACCCTATCCACTGCAGTTACAAACCAAAACCTCATGGATGGAATGGAGGGCTACCATAACGTATAACCCCATGGTGATGCGGGGGTGGGTTGCGGGAATAGTGGATTGCACGGATAAACCATGCTTACATTTATTATATAGATTGATTATTGTTTCTGTAAATTAGTTTTATAACTTATTATTATTTTGTTGCAGGGTGGTCCAATTCTTTGGCACAATGGCTTGTAGTATACACAATCTAAATACCACAAGACGGTCGTCTATTTATACAAAAACAAATTGTGATAATAAAACCAGTATAATAGATGATGAAATCACTCGAAATATTATTTAAGCCAATTCCATCCCTAAAGTTGAATACCTTATTTACAAACATCACCTGACCAAAATCATGTCAACCAGATTCTTCTTTTTTATTTTATTACTACATCCAATTTTATAATTTCTTTTTAATATTGCTGTTAGAATAATAACCTCTCAACTGAGATGGTAAATAATATTAAATATATAAATTTAATTACTAAGTAATCATATGGCCGCAGTTGTAATAAAGGTAAAAAAGAACCCGTCTACAGTCTAATTATAAGTAACCTAACCTTAAAATTTACCAATACATATGATTTCAAAGTTTTAAATACACTGTTAATAGAGCAAGAGCCCGTGACGATCAGGCGTTCCTTATGTCATAAAACCTGAAAGTTTCTGAGTGTATGTCCCTAATACAGGTAAAAACGATCCCCGACTATGAAGTTTGGATCACGGTGGCTTTGACGCGTAACAGGTAGCAAAGGTGTATAAAATTGCACCTCAAATTCATTTAAGTATAAAGCTCAGTTTTCACATATTTTATTTGGAATAATTTTAGAAATCACGTCGTCTATTGTCAGACACTTAGTACGGTTGCAACCCCCTGTCAGACACCCTTAAATTATAATGAATTACAATTATACTTTCGTTATAGTATAAAAGCTGAATTTTATATATGTTACTTGAGGAACTAACAAAAGATGGTTTCTCGGAAATCAGACAGTTTCGATGGTTCTTACACCTTGTCAGACACATTAACCTTTGGCGCTCCATAGGCGTACTCAGTCCGACATCACTAATTTGCCGTTGCGCTCCACTGTCGGACTCATTCCGACACAAGTTTTAATATGATTTCTATGTTCTAAACGAGTTTAAAATCTATGGTTTTCGGTCTAATAAATACATTTGACATAATTATTTAAACATATTTACTGTAAAAGGTATTTTAAAAGCCCTAATCATTGTTATTACTACTTTTAAATTCATTTTAAAAAAATTTTTTTTTCTTGTTGAAAACAAAATTAAATATGTTGCCATTGAATACGGAAATAAACTGGATCACACCTTGAAAAAAGAATTACTTCAATTCGAGTTTGAGCCAGCTTACAGAACTTCAAACAACCTAAGAAACAAGTTGTTAACGACAAATACCAAAATTTCAGGCGTGTACAAATTTACATGTTCCGACAGCAAAAAATTTCACAAAGTTGCCTAAAAGTTCTAACTTTTCTAAACATTTAATAGATCACAACCACAAATATTTAGGATACTCTTAATATTGTCTATAAGTATAAAAAATGCCACCTTCTTAATACACTTGAACAATTTGAAATATATAAAGAAACAAGAACACTACAGAACCTTGTTTTGAATGATAACATAAACCATAACTCAAATGAATTATTCAATACGATTATCACAATTCAAACATTGATATATTCTGCTGGTTTGATAATCTCAAACATTGTGAGTGGGGGCCATTCCCTTGTACATCTGACTTACTACTGTGAACCAAGCGAGGCTACATTGATCCTAATAATGTGAAAAGGTTATTTATGTTTTGTGGTTATTTATTATTATATCTGTCTTTTAAATGTTTTGATGATGACAATATATTTCTCAAAACGAGTAATTGAATAACATTATTCCAAATTAACCAAAATAAAGTAATAAACTTTTAAATTAGTATTCAATCGTCGAGGTTAGAATTTCAAAATTATTGTGTTTATAGTCTTACTGGGTTTAGTAATAATTATTAATAACTAAGGTGACTGACGTTAATCTTTATCCAGTTCTTTCCTTCATTTTTGCCTTTTCACATGACGCGTTTGGACTTTTTATCAGTAGTTAACAAATAAATATTAATCGCGATAAATTAAACACTACACAAACCGTCAGTGTCCTTAATTTCCAATTTTTAATTGTGGCAGCCATTATTTACAAAAATAATAAAGTAGAATAATAATATCCGCATTACTGGCTGGGATTTCAGGAAACGAATCAATTCAAATATTATAGGATAACCAAGAAACAACAAAAAATACTCGGCAGCGAAGCTATTGCAGAAATAATAAAACTTTTGGGAAATATTCCAGAATAAAATAGAAAAGTAATGAAATCAATCAATTCAATAAACAAATTATATACTAACGTAAATATATATTGGTAAAATTTGTGAATAAGCAATAATCTCAACTCAGATATACTTGATTGCTTACGACATTGCCACTACGCAAAGCTAAAAATGTATACGTGTATAAAGAGTGGTAAGTTTTATGTGAGTTGTGTGACATTCCTAATAATTATGTTTCCGAATGTTTTGATGGAGGAAGTTTTAGACAAAATTAAAACAGAAGTTAAACTAAATTATGAGTTATTGTTGCACTACCGTGAACGTTCATTAACATACAAGCAGTTGAACTTTAATACAGATTATTTAAAAAGTTAAGAGAAATTTAGTTTATTTGGTTTTCAAAAGCCAGGACGGAATTATTAAATTTGAATAAATATTCCTACTCTGCTACATCTAAACTGTGCTCCTTGGAGTTAAGATTACAAAATTTCGAAAAGGTTGTGTTGTCTGTGCAAGAATTATTTGAACACTTAAATGGAAGGCATTGGACTAGAGTAATTTAATTTTGTAGAAAAGCCTGGGCATATAGGTTTAGTTTAAGCAAATGATGCCTTTAGTTTAAGGTTTAGTTTTAAGTTATTCATTTTTAGTAGTGTTCTTCTTCTTCTTTCTGATATTGGTGGTTTTCTTTCTTCCTACGGTTTATAAAATGAGAGATTGTAAAAAATGTTATCTGTCGATATGGTTTTTTTTCCTATGAGAAAAAGTAATGGCAAACGATCTTTGGACCAAGAGTAATGTCAGGAGTTATGATTGTTTTACATATTTAAAAAAAAAGAGTATTTATTTTTTAATACAGACATATTATTCTTATAGAAGATATGTAGATGGCAATACCTTTATGTACAATGGCACAAAAAGAGAGATCAGCAGGTTTAATTCATACCTCAATAACATCCTCCCATCATTTTAATTCGCTCGGGAAATAGAACAAAACTACCTCGATAGTATCATTAACAAAATAGAAGGCATACACAATTTCAAAATTTTTAGAAAGAAAATCAACCCAGACCAATCACACCATCCATGCAATATTGAACCACCCAGAAACTCACAAACCCACCCCTTACAACAGTTTCATCCATAAAGCATTAACTGCCGACTTCAATAAAGAAATCAAGGTTATAAAACAAATAGACACAGCTAATGGATACAAAACCACCTCCATGGAAGATAAATGCATCGACCACAGCTTTTTTATTTTCATTTAAAGGCGAAAACCTTGAGCGGTCACCATTGTTTGAATAACACGAACATTGAATTAATGTCACAAATTAAACAACTGGAACACAATAAGGAAAAAAGTTTATCTCTGGACTTGAACGAAAAGCGCCAATTGCAAATGAATACCCAAAATTGTGTACAGAATCTAACATTTGTTTAACTTAAGGTCTCGCAAGCGAGTACACAATTCAGCCTTAGTCAATTCGGCAACCAAGTTAAACAATAAGCATAACAATAATATCAACGGTGGGAACCTTAACATATCCAGAAATGTCAAGCAGCTTGTTTCAGATCTGGCAAATGCAGTATCAAACTAGGTTTCTGATCTAATAGCAGGCCTACATTCTAAACCAAGGGCGGTTTGTTGATATTGCAGTAAATTTAGTTATAGTAGGCCTAATTGGGTGGTGAACCTGTCTACAGCGACTGAAAAAATACACACATTTTTCGTAGCAGAAATTGTAAATCCTGTGTTTTGCCAATACCAATCAGGATGTCCCAAAAGTCCCACACCATACTGATTAGAATCAACTTTAAACAATACAATTTAATAACACACGTTATTTACATTTTTGAAGTGATAACTTCGCTTGTCTATGTTTCTGAAATCTCGCGTCATGCAAACTTTTTGCGTAGACACAAGTCAGAGCGTGACGAGGGAATAGACGATACATAGTATATAATAATACGTTATTATAATAATATTATATTATAATAAGTATGCGAAAAATAGTGACCATTATAATATAAGCATTATTTATTTAGTAACTAATGATTTTGAGTACGCACTCATAGTACTGTACGCACTCATAGGGACGTAGTTTATATAGACAAGTAAGCGCGTGGAGAGGGAATAGACGATACATAGGCCTAGTATATAATAATACGTTATTATAATTATTATAATATTAATACATTATAACAAGTATGCGAAAAGTAGTGACCATTATAAAGTAAGCATTATTTAGTGACTAATGATTTTGATTGAGGTATTAGTGTACGCACTCTACATAGAATCCTAAGAATAATTCAATATGTAAGGGATAGTTATAATAATAATTATTATATTTGTGATAGATAATATAATATAATACGTTATTATACTATTATAATTATTATATTATAATAATTATCCCTTACATATTGAATTATTCTTAGAATTCTATGTAGAGTGCATACACTAATACCTCACTCAAAATCATTAGCCACTAATTAAATATTGTTTACATTATAATGATCACTATTTTTCGCATACTTATTATAATTATAATATTATTACATAATAATATTATATTATAATATTATGCAATTTCAAAATATGATATAATATTTGTTGACAATATATTGACTTGTGTAATTTGTTGACCTTTACTCTCCTCTAATATTAATAAAGTTTTAAAAAGGAATTACCTTATAAGGTCCGTCCTGTGACTTCAAATTGTTATTCTCTTTACTCCTTCACTTTTAATTACATGTTTCGAAGTAATACTTCATCATCAGATAATTCCGTTTTTCAGAATACACCAACTTACTGCCTAATGTTTTAAACAATATTTTAAAAAAACTCAATATCACTCTCGCCTTCCGCACAAACAATAGTATCTCGTCATCTCTTAAACGTAGAAACAAGATTCCATTGGAAAATAAATCTGGTGTGTATAAAATAACCTGTCCCGACTGTAACAAATATTACATAGGTCAAACGGGGAGAACATTCCTATGTAAATACAAAGAACACCTTCCCAATAACCGCAGCAATGTCGCCAACTCCAACTTCGCTAACCACTTGTCTGAAAACAATCACAAACCAGGTGACTTCCATAATAGTGTAGAGTCATTGCATTTATGCACGAAGGGCGGAATAATGAACGCACAAGAGGAGTTCGAGATTTATAGAGCATTTAAAAGCAATCCTGATGAAATTTGAAATGACCAACTATCTTTCCAATCTAATCATTTGTACGACACAGCTCTCAAATACCTATCTAAAATCAATAGTGATTAGCATCAGTAGGGCACTCAGCTCGTACCGACAGTGCTTCACCGGACTCTATAGTGTGCACACCGGTGCTGGACAAGACTGTTTTAATGTATATGTGTTTGTATATGTGCTATGTGTTGCAAATAATTTTAATGTATGACGAGTTACTCTATTGAACGAAAATCGGAATTATCTGATGATGAAGTATTACTTCGAAACATGTAATTAAAAGTGAAGGAGTAAAGAGAATAACAATTTGAAGTCACAGGACGGACCGTATAAGGTAATTCATTTTTATAATTTAATTGTGACTTGGTACCGTAAATCAAAATGTTTATCAAATTAATAAAGTACTGATAAAAATATAAATTGGCCATAGAAGTTATCACTTCCAACGTCCAATGTTTTTTTACTAATTTTGATGTTTTCAAGTTGCAGGACTGGAAAATAATACCCACTAAAGGAGGTAGAGATTATCCGCCTTTGTGGAAGAGAAGAATTCTCTCATCGATGAATTTAATGTGAAGTAATCTGAACGAGCGACAGTGGCGCACACAACGGTTGGCAGACTACTAGAAAAGTTCACAGCTTCAGGTATTGTTGCCGATGTATTAATGCTGATATGCACTTCAGAATAGTAGAAGGGGTTTTAGCGAAGATACAGCAAATCCGAAAAAATCAAATCTATGATCAAGATTGGTGAGCGTTTCTCGGTCAACAGTATGGAGGTTTTGGCAATCCATATAAGTTACAAGTGTTACACCACAATGTCAGAAGACGATCTTGATCGCCGTAAGGAAATGAGACCCAGAGGTTTTGTGTGAATGGTGACGTGAACAGAAATAACTTACGGTATGTCAGACATAACTTACAGTGAACACTACTTCGAAATGTTAAGAGATGCACTACCGCCTGATTTGGATTTGGTGGGTTGTACCGTGGGGGACCAGAATGGTTCATGCAGCACGGTGCACCCCCACACTATGGAACACAAGTTCGTGTTTGGCTCAATGAAAACTTCCTCCAGTGGATCAGTCGTAGGGAATGAGAGCCTCCAAGCCCCCCAGATTAAAACCCAACGGATAGTGCTGCGTGTGGTTATGTAAAATTGCCAAGTTAAAACGGTCGAGATCAGGGACAAAAACAATCTAAGAGAACATCTGTGTGCTTGTCTGTAACGTCTGACTTTGTGACCAACATTCTGCAGAACACGGAAAACCATTTGCAGTTATGTTTCTACCTATCCGGAAACCATATTGAACAGATATTGTAAAATTAAATTAAATTCCATTGAAATGGTGGAGGTTTTTGGGACACCAGTATCACCAATTGAAGGATTCTCTCAGCAGTCGCAGTTCGCCAAGTACAATGCATATATATATATATATATTATAATAAATTATAAAAAATACAATTTAAGTACTACAGCAGCTATTTGTTTTTTTTACGGTTAAGATAGTAACTACAAGCTGATAAAAATAGTAACCAACTTTTAAAAATAGATTGTTATTAAGTTATTTATTTAAAATAATATATTTACAACAAATAATAAAATTCCTAATTACATATTTGACATTATTTATAACCATTCGCTTAGTGCCATTTTTCCTTTTTCATAGATTTTCTTATTGTTATATCGTGGAGCGAATTATCCAGATAAAACATGGCTTTTGAATTTTAAAACGTCCGCAGCTTTGTCGAGAACGAACCTTACTATTTTCGGTTTCACTGACAATATCGCGTGCACTTTGGCTTTAAGAAGGCCGCCTAGTTTGTGATGAAAGCCATAATGTACTGGGTAAACCCCCACGTGGGATTGATGGGGTATTGGCGCCGCAGAGTATGAGTGTGTAAAGTCTGGGTAAGAGTACTCTTGGAAGGATGGAGAGGCAGGCGCACTATAAGAAGGTTCAGGTGCTGCAAGCGGATAGACTGGAGCTGCATGAGTGTAGACCGGTGCAGCTGGAGGGTAGACTGGTGCTGCTGGCGGGCCGTAGCTGCTTTCTGGACCATCGGGTGTAGGTTTAGCCAACGTCGCAGCTAGGCAAACACACAATGTGAACAGAACCTGGACAAAGACAACCAAATAAAGAGCATTATTGTTTTACGTTCTACGTCCTAAAGGTTACCGAAATTCTATTCTTTTGGTTACCATAAAATATGTCTAAATGCAACTAAAAATCAAGTCTTAATGTACAAGACAACATCTTAAACGGTAAGCACCATAGACTTAACATTAATAAATGACAAGAAACTCAAAAACTATTATGTTTTTAATTTCATTTTTCTTATTTAATTAACTAATAAAACGCATGAATTTACTGCACAAAAAAACAAGAATAATATAAAAAATCAAACTACAAAATTAACTAACAATAATATCATATTAGTCTCTCCCACTAGATCATTAGGATGTTCTACAACAGTGATAGATAATGAAGTTTAAAATATCTCATGTGAAAATGTATCGGATAAAATTGTACAATCAGGAATTTTTCTGACCATTACGCACAGGTGATAATTTCAAATTTGTCACCTTTAATTAATTAACAAACTAAATTTTAAGAAAATAAGGAGGTATCAGCCTGGAAATATAAATATACTTAAATATATAAAACAAAACTTAAATTGAGACTGTCTTGATGAGATTAATATTCTGAATGAAAATTTTAATTTTATATTGCTCTCTTGTATTTTTTTCTTAACATTGCTTGACAGTAAAATTGAAAAATAAGAGCAGTAGGGATTTTAAATTAAAAATCTAAAAATTCTGGAGTAGGCCTACTAAAGAAATTCTCTTCTCAAGGAATAAATTAAAGTTTTACTATGAAATGTATGCCATCATTAATAGACAATTTAATAAAAATAAAGAACGTGTTGACCAGAGCTTTTTGAAAAAAAATCATATTATGAAAGAACACGTTAAACTGACTGTAAAAACACCACAAATATCCGCGGGAAATAAATATTATAGAAAATACGAGAGAAATAAAAGTTGAAAATATAGAGGTTAACTTCATTTTTCTTGATATTCTAACACTAAATAAAATAAACAAATCACTTAATACACAAAAAAATATAAACAATAACTTCACTAAACAAAATGAATGAAAGAAATCACGAAAATATACGTGAACTTGCTAAATAACTTTCCAAGACATTTAGTTTAAAAACAATACAAATTATCCTTATTAAATTACATTGAATACCAGTAAAAAGGCAAAACCGATTTTTTTTTTATTTATCACTTTTTTTAGAAAACTCCAAACTACCCCCTTCAACAATGTTTGTACTAGTTGGTACTTTACTGATTTCGAGGCCACTTAGGCAAGAATTAATAAAATCAATGCTTAGACAACCACCACACAATCGTCGACTGATATTACTTTTGTCGAGAAATATATTTCCATCACGTGTCAGATGACGCCGATAAATTAGGTGGTGTCGGGCACGTGGTGGAAGTAGACGATGCAAAATTCGTCGTCCGAGACAACATACCCCAATAAATACGAGCGCAAAAAACATAATTTCGTCGGTTACCTGGCAAAATACTTATGCAAGTCAAAATAACCCCATCTAAACAACAGGATTCATAACTTTTGACCATCGGCGGCAAAGCTATACCCACCACACAAATAAGGTAAATTATTGTTCTTATACTATTACCAATTATAGGCTATTGTTTTGTATAACAAAATCGCAAACATCTATAAAAATTTTCTAAAGTTCTAGCTTACAGTTATACTAAAGGTCTTAATATGTTTCTATTATGTAAATATATATAAGTTTGTAACATTTCTTAGCTTACTAAAAAAGGGTTTAAATTTCTAAACATAACTTAATAAAAAGAATAGCCTGAACATTATAACTTACAGTATCTAGTCTTAGTATATTTTAGTCTGTAAACAGAGCCTTCAGCTAGGGCAAATTTATTTAATTAATTTTTCACTAAAAACTTTGCTACCCAGCGTATTTTTCTTAAATAGACAATACAGTTGATCTTTTGGACTTTTTATAGGAAGAAAGGCTTGGCAGAAAAAGAAATTTAGAGTGTATTTGAAGAAGTCAAAAGTGAAAAATTTGGGGCTTCTGTTCTGCCAATAAGTTGACATGGGTTGATATAGCAAATATTTGTGCAAACATTAGTAAAGGAATGTTTACACTTAGAAATTTTAAATTATGCTGGAGTCCTACTAGTTTATTAACAGCTACTATGGTCTTGTAAATCAATACTGAACTGTGGAATCCTTCTATGGGGATATTCGTCAGTTCGGAATATGCAAAGGATTTTTACTGGCAAAAAAGCTACAAAACTTAAAGTAAGTCTCAAACAAGCGGAGTCATGTAGGGTTGCATTTAA
>JAGFPH010000097.1:0-22802 GCA_018207615.1 Philaenus spumarius
ACTACACCCAAAAAATTAATACTGTATTGCATTGTCATCGGTCCTTGTTCTTCATATATACTATACACAAGGATATATATAGAAGTTTTCACTTCAATAAAAGTATTCAGCTAAGTTAAATTACAGACAAAAAGTCACTCTCAACGTCTAATTCAGTAGAGCGTCGATTATCTGAAAGCAGAAATGTACTGTAAATAAATAAGTACATTACAGTACTACACATAATAATTCCGAATTTAAAGTTTTTACTTGCATAATCAGCCGAGTTGTAAACGTCAGGGAGTTTGTGCGCTCAACGGAACAGCGGTCGCTGTTGAGTCAGCCGAACGCTGCTGTCAGTCGTTACGTTACTCGTTAGTGAGTTCACAGTGAATTAAATACCCGAACAAATTGGTTATCAGAAGTCCCTCTGTCCCAATTTGTTTCTATAAATCGGCGCTCTTCTGTATTAACTAATGCGGTAACTAAAACAAAATGAATAAAACTCTGCACTAAAACTGAATACTGTACGTATTTACACACAGCGTTACTAACTTGATATAACTTTGTTCTAACAAGTTGTTCAGACTTCGGCGGGACTAAACTGAAGCCGTCGAATGAAATTTTCGATGATTGAAGTTCCGATTATGTCTGAACTCATCCGAATTGAACGTTCTGAAACAAAACATATAATATTCCGAGCGTTAACGCAATCCTAGTCAATCGTAAAAAAATATGCCTAATCGGATTCCGAATAATTTTATTTGACACTTTTTCTTGCGTAATTATTTTAATCATTTATTATTATTTTTTTTAACGTTTATGAATAATAAAGGGATTATTGATTGTTATAATCACTGATAGTAAAAAAATAATAATTTAGGCATAAATATTAATTTACAAAGGCTACATTATCTGATGAAATAAGTGCATCAAACCGGCATTCACGTCCACCATCGCCACACGATCGAGCTAAATTGCAACGTATGTCGCGTTCAGATAAACTAACGCGAAGAGTTTAGTTTTATAATAACCGAAAATGTGTGAATATTCTTTTTTTCTCTTTTGTTTTGTACCACTATAAAGGGGTCGTTTCAATTGCCGAATTCACGTCAATATTCGACATAAATCGGGTCTGGTTCCAGAACCGACTTTTTAGCTCATCGGTTCTCGGTTCCGATTCCGCGAAGAACCGGCGGAACCGAGAACCGGTATCGGGAACCGACCCATCCCTAGTACTGTGTGTATACGTAACATTTTCTCTAGCCATGGTAGCATGAGTGGGCCTTATCGAGACGAGAATCCCCCTTCTCCAACTCCAATCGGCAGTTGAGAAGAAAGAGAGGGAGAATATTTTCTAACTCATTTCTACTTTCTCCGTCGCATATGTCATAGGCAGTCTTCGCTGTGTACCGTGTTAATACGTAGCATAGGGAAAAAGTAGATGCTTGCATATTATACTGTACATTAGCTGAACACGTGATATTTTTTTATTTGTTTAAAGCTAATAAACAAAATCAGCTTTTATATGTTTGAATCGTTTTTTATTTTTTTCAATTCTTTTCGTTTACTTTGTTCTTCAAAAGAAACTACTTAGGCCTGCAAACAACAAAGTACAACTGAATCCATGCCATTTGGGATTTTCAACGTGGTAAATGTAGGTACAGAGCCTATAATTTAGTATTTTACTCGAAAACCTGAAATACATTTTGGAAAACAAAACAAAAAATCATACATTTCAATCATAGGCCTACTTTATTAAATGATTTTAATCCCAAATACTTTAAATTCAGTCATTTACTTATAGACGAGTCAACATAAGAAAATGTATTACCCAACCCTAAAAAAATTGCTACAAATGGTTTTTTACCGTTAATTAAATCTAACCTGTATATTACAAAACATAGTAAAAGTCTAGGAAAATCGGAATCCCGGAAGTGGGTAATTTTCAAGATGGCGCCTAAAATTGCCGGAAAGTACTGATTTTAAAAGTTTTTCTGGTATAAAAGGCACATTTCTTGCCAGATTGTTTTAAAATTTGGTTTAAATGTTTTTTTTTTTAAGAGTACTTACGTCAAAAAAGGTCAAGATAAGGTAGAAAAAAAGATTTAATAGGGTTAACCACAAGCTAACTTTCTCATTCTTAAGAATTTTGTTAGAAACAAGTTTATTCGAAAAGACAACCACCAAAACGTTGCTGGCATCGGTCAGTCAATTATCCAGGCAGTCCACCCTCGAACGCTAGTTGCACCTTTGCAATTATCACTTTCTGTACAAATGCATCATTTATTTAAATCCAGATTTCTTATAGACACTTTAAATAAGATGGGGTTCTGCTCGTTGTATAGTGAAGTGCAAAGATTTGGAAAAAATGCTGCTAATGTTGTTGCCCCAAACATGCTTGGGAATAGCACTGAAATAAAAGATACGGCTTTGTTATTAGCAGCAGACTATGTTAACCACAACATTTTAACTCTAAATGGAAAAGGAACGGTTCGTGGAATGGGAATGGTAGCTGCCATTACACCAGGACAGAAGACATTCTATAATATACCTAGGTGTCAATCAGCTGAGTTGAATATTGCTGAATTATCGAAAGTGCTGATATTTGTTTACTCTTCAGAAAACAATAGGACTATTCACCAAAACATAAAGTTTACAGAGCTCCCAATTTTCCCTGAATGTAGCAAGAAGATTGCCATTTTGTGAGAACAGTCGTTTAAGTTTAAATCAGCTCTCCTAGGATGGCATGGTTTTATGCACACTATTTATAAAGGAAATGAACACTCAGGAAAATCGTCTGTCAGGTATTTGCCAATGATAGATATGTACTCTGGAGACAAATCATGTATTCTTTCCACATTGAAATTCCTATGTGACTTGTCATTCAAACACCTTGAACCAGTGATCACTTTTGATCAGCCCTTATATTGGAAAGCAGTAAAGATAATTGCCAATTCATCTCAAAACAGTGAATTGAAATCCATTGTTTTGCTGCTAGGAGGTTTTCACACTTTTATGAATTACCTCGGTGCAACGGATCGAACTGTTCTTGAAGGAGGATCACTGATTCATCGAGTACCATAGATAAGTGGTCAAACCTTTGCTGAAATCCATCCAGTAGTCAGTTTTACACCAGACACAGAATTTTCTGGAAAAATTATGTTTTTCTGTCAGTTAACTCTAATAAACAAAGGTTGATCGAGTTCGTGAGCAAAGAACTAAAAAAACGACAGTGCCAAGTGGTCAATGCACCTGGAGATGCTGCTGTCAACATTGCATCGGCGGCAGTAACAGCTTCCTTATTAAGAACAACGACGCTAGTCGGGGAAGACACTAATCTTCTTGTTTTACTTCTTTACTATACGAATTCCAACAGTAAATCATTGTATTTCATATCAGACCGAAAGAAACCAAATGACAAGAAAAAAGTTTATGACATAAAGTGCATAAAAGAAATACTTGGAACCAACATGTGCTTAAACTTATTATTCATTCATTCAATCACCGGTTGTAATACAACATCTCGGCTCTATGGAATTGGCAAACAAAGTGTTTTCCAGAAAATGTCAAAAGGGGATCTTACCTTACAAACATGTACCAAAGTATTTACCACTCCGAGCCAGATCACAGAGCTCATTGATGACCTTGGTTGTAAGGAAATGTCCATTTTATATGGTGATGCATGCAATGATTCCATAGGAAAATTGCGATACAATATATTCAGCAGAAAGGTCGTTACCGCTTCTTCATTCGTAAAGCCGGAATCACTTCCGCCGACTGAATGTGCTTCAAAAATGCATTGTCGCAGAGCGTATCTCCAGATTCTGGTATGGATGGGAAAGGAAAAAGAGGTTGATCCTTTGAAGTGGGGCTGGAAGATCCAGAACGACCGATTCTACCCATTTATGACTAAAAAGTGTGCTGCGCCAGAGAGTCTGCTGATGGTCATTCATTGTAACGCTTCTACCAATTATAAAACCTTAAGATGTTTCTGTAGAAAGTATGGCCTTCCTTGCACAACAGCCTGTGGGCCATGCCAATTTGGAGAGTGTGACAATATGCAGATCAATTCATGTTCGATAGAGTTGGATCAAGACGAAGACGATTGAACAACTTTTAACAGAGCAGCACAGTTACTATATCAATATTGTAATGAATTGTATATTTGTTAGGATATTTATGTAAATGAAGATTAAATGTCTTCTTGCATATAGTGTACATCATTTTGTGGTGTTCAATGGTTATTTAGATTGAAAATCAAAGTTATATGTTAACAAATATTCAAGATACCTTAATTTATTTATTTTTCCAGGAATCTTCGACGCCATCTTGGAAATTACCCTATCCGGAGGTCCGATTTTCCTAGACTTTTATATTTTTATCGACAGGTATCTATTAAAGTAAAATTCAACAAAAAATCATTTGTAGCAATTTTTTGGGGTGTTTGCATAACTTTACTCGACTATTAGTTCTTTGACTAAGCATTACTGGTAATTTATGAATAAAATAAATGTTTCATTTAATTAAGAGAGGTTTTCTTCAATTAAATTCCACATAACCATTTCCTAAGCCTGAAAGAATAAATTCGTCAACAAATGTAAAGTGAGCAGCAAGGCCGTAGCCAGGGGGTTAGGGGGTCACCCCCCCCCCCACCCGAAATCCCTGAATTTAGCAGTAAAAATTAATACTAGGTTTAAAAAGTGAAAGTTAATTTATAAAATATACAACCCAACAGAGGATTCAACAACATATTTTACATCATTGTGCATTGCATGCATACTAATATTAAGATTTCCATGATTATAATACAACGTACAATACACATGGATGCAGTAGGTTACAGCCTTACTCTCTTGCCAGTTGTGAGCTAAATCTGATCTATTAAATAAGAAAACTATGAAGGTTCAACAAAAATACTTTACTCTAACAAAACCAAATGATTCATCATCCTTACATCCTATAACATTTTACGTGGGTAAAATATCTAAACTTTAAAAATAAGCATGGAAATTGGTGTTTAACACGTTCACTGCCATGTAAATTTCGTATTTTCTATGCTAGGAGCTGACCTTTTATTTTTTATATTTATAGCCTAAATGAGTAGAAATTAACTTTATTTTTTATTTTTGAACCTTTCTACATAATAATTACTAATATTTTAAAGCGGACGCACCCATAGAACATAGGCTTAAAATTGCATGCGAAGCACGAAATGCGCTGTGTATTAAAAATACTCCCAATAAGGGGGTTGGTGTGCGAAGCACACAATGCACTGCGTATTGAAAATACTCTCAATATGGGGGTTGGCGTGCGAAGCACACAATGCACTGTGTATTGAAAATACTTCCAATACGGGGGGTTGGCATGGGAACCGCACAAAACACTGTGTATTGAAAATACTCCCAACACGGGGGTTGGCGTGCGAAATATTCAAAGCACTGTGTATTGAAAATACTTCCAATACAGGGGTTTGGCGTGCGAAGTACGCAATGCATTGTAAATACTCCCAATATGGGGTTGGCGTGCAATGCATTGTGCGTCAACCGCTTCTCATAGTGTTCAGTCTCAAGCTAACATGTGCGTCCTTAGCAGTGAACGTGTTAAAAGGGTTTAAATTCAAATCCCCAGTCTTGACCTGAATTTCAAAATATAAGCTGTTTTCTAAGTTTAGGTTTTTTCTAAACTCATATGGTTATTCACACATTACCAAAACCTAAACGCACATTTATGAATTTTTAGTATGTTTGTTTGTTCTGGCTAATCTCCAGAATGACTGAACCGATTTCGACAAAACTTTTATTAACATGTAGCGGACTTTTCAGAGAATATTTTAGGCTACTTTTTATTGTGAAACTATTTAAAATTCCTCTTCAAAAATTGAAAAAATGTAAAAATTATGAACAAAATTAGGGATTCTGTGGACAAATGTTAGGGATATTGCTGTCTTACATTATATACAGGTTACATTTACCGCCACTACCCAACTTAGATCCAAGTGCCTCTGTCCTAATCAATCATCATTTCCGTACAAATAACACAATATACAATAATATATTTGCATTGGCATTACCATATGTCACCGCAGAGGTTGGCGGACGAAGCGAGCAAGGGAAAATATACAGCAATAGAGAAAATTTGCTCACAAGTTCACCAGAGTGCTAGACAAAAAAATTACCTTAATTATTGTTTGTGAACCAGAATTTAAAAATAAAATTTACAAAATATGCAGTTTACCAACTTATTATGACATAGGTAATTTCAAATAATTAATTTTGTTACAGGGATCTTCGAAGCTCGAACAACCTATTCCATTGGTCCCTCCACGACAATTCAATTGAACGTAACTCTGCCGGAGGTTTGGAAGTATCGTTACCTTACGTTTGGCAATATAATGAGAACTTCACGCATTCAGTACGACTTCACAACAACACATGGCGGAACAACAACCAGTTTGCCCTCGTCGTGGGAGGACATTTTGCCAGTTTTAACCTTACACAGAGTTTATTCCAAGAGAATACATGTAAAACAGGTCTGATCTCTGTGCAAGGAATGGAGAAGCGTATGTGGATCTACGGAAACGTTGCGGAGAACAATACCGGAATCTTTATGGTCGAGTTTAAAGCGGACAGTCAGTCGGAAATCATGGGCGAGTTGAGGGCAGAGTTTTTTGAAAATTCAATCAAACGAAATAAACCACCTACACCACAAGTAAGGGTTGTGATATTTTTTTTAAACGTTAACATAGATTATGGACTTATTAAAAATGCAAATATACCACAAGTAACATATTTTGTATTAATAAAAAAAACATAATACTTAGTAAATTTTACAAATTTCATTGAGTCTTGACGACCATGGTTTCACCAGTGATTGCATTGGCAAGACAGTTTAACACAGACTAAAGAAATTTAGGAAACAGACATGTAAATATTACAACAGTTATTTTGTTAACAAATAAAAGTAAAATGAACGTTTGTGGAAGGGCGGGAGAGACAATGGTTTTGAGCAGAGGAGAGTTTGACATACTTCTACCTGATCATTTAGTACAAGAAATTAATGAATGAATATTATTTCCCCTTTAAAGATAAATATATATATATTTACATTTATACAGTTATATAAAATTATATACATAAGACAATTTATCTACTATTCATAAGTGTTTTAATTAGTCGTTACAATTTAATTAAATAAATAATATATTCATAATACTTTATATAAAATGCCAACTGAATGCAAAAACAGGAAATTAGGTAACCCCGTTGGCAAAGCCAGTATTGGCCTTCAACAAAGTGCAACAAAATTAAGAGCAAGAGACTGACCTGACCTATCCTTGCAACTTAAAAATTGATTTCACTGTTTAACTCTGTTCTACCCCAGAATAGTCCTCCTCCCCGTTATACAAATAACACTGCCTTCTTACCTTAATTCAATAGATTATATTAAGCAATCGAAGATGTCCTCAACATTATGATTACCAATTGCCAATTCTTCTCAAAAATTCTTTGGTTCCATGTATTTTTCTTGCATCTAATGGTATGAAATTAAAAAAACTTTGGTGCATGGTACAAATAGTTTTTTGATAAAGAGTTAGTTTAGATTTGGTAAAGTGCAGAACTCTTCCCTACATGAATAGACCATTGAAGATTTGTCGACAGCCACTGTTTTTAGATACCATACAAAGTTGGAATCTTTAAAAAATAATCCCTTAATCTCGAACATTTCGAATGAATTTCTTAAGTTTTCGTTGAGAATCTTAAAGTTAACGTTATTGTAAAATTCTGACACTAACTGAGTTTTTAGACGATTGGAAAAACTAGGGTCATTATGAACCAACCGGCAACTTATTTTGTGTTCACTTAACTTACATTTAAAACTACTGCCTGTTTGGCCTACATAAGCTGTAATACAAATTTTTTTTTTTATTTTTTTTTTTTTATTTTATTTATTCATAACCAATTTATAAACAAAATCGACCAATGATTCATTCTTAAATACTAAATCACATTAGAGGATAATCATTACAATAATAACTTCCTTATTATTACTGAAGCAGTTCGTGAGGCTTAATCCTCTTGAGGCGGCGAACATTATCGGCCACTTCAAGCACTGCTCTCATTTCTAAATTCTCATGAGTGAGAAGGCGCAAATTGTGACTTATTGCACATTTCTTGATTTCCTCCTCAACAAGTCTGATGTTCAAGTCGCGATGTAAATCACCATTTCTAATATACCATGGGGCATTGACTATTCCCCGTAATACCTTGTTCTGGAATTTTTGAATTATTTTGATATTAGACTGCTTTGTGCAGCCCCATAGTTGTATGCCATATGTCCATACTGGTTTCAATATTTGATTGTATATTAAGATTTTATTCTGCACTGTAAGCCCAGAGTTACGTCCAAGCAGCCAGTAAAGTTTTCTATATTTTATTCTAAGCTCTTCAACTTTTTTCTTTACATGGACTTTCCATTTGAGCTTAGTATCTAAGGTCATCCCCAAGTATTTGGCATTGTTGGAGTAAGGAACAGCTTGAGCATTGATAAACAATGGATGGGTGGTAATCTTCCTATTCGTAAAGTTTATGTGCGTTGATTTTGCCTCATTTAGTTTAATTCGCCAGCACTTTGTCCAGGTACTTATCTTATCCATTGCACCCTGTAGTCTACTCGTGGCCTTCTCAATACAAGCATCAACCGCAAGGATAGCAGTGTCATCAGCAAATGTGGCAACAATTGAATCAACAACATCTGGAATATCACGCGTATACAACAAATAGAGCACAGGTCCAAGGACACTACCCTGCGGTACACCTGCTGTTATCCTCTTTAATTCTGAGTAGTCACAGCCATGACGAACTCGAAAGTACCTTCCTTTAATATACGATTGTAATAACTCAAAGTACTGAGTTGGTAGGTCCCTGTGTAGTTTATATTCAAGGCCCTCGTGCCAAACCTTATCAAAGGCCTGGGCAACATCAAGAAAAACAGCTGAACATATTTTTTTCTCTTCAAGAGCTTTTTCGATTATGTTGATAATACGGTGAATCTGATCTATAGTAGAATGCCTACGTCTAAACCCAAACTGATGTGTAGGAATCAGCTGTCTGTCTCGAATGATCGGCTCAAGCCTTCTTAGAAGCAGCTTTTCGAAGATCTTAGACATGACTGGTAGTAATGATATCGGACGGTATGATGTTACAGCGGAAGAGGGTTTTCCTGGTTTTAATATTAGTATTACCTCCGCAATTTTCCAATGGCGAGGTACATATTTCACCTTAAAGCAGGCATTTATCATATGTTGAAGCCTTATGATAGCCATGTCTGGGAGCTCTTTCATTATCTGACCAGTTATAAGATCATATCCTGGTGATTTCTTTGCTGATATGTTGCACCTTATCATATTCTTAAGCTCTTTTAGGGTCACGAATTGGATGTCTTTTTTGTCATTTCTATCTAAAGAACTGATATTTTCCTGATCTGTACTTTTTGGAAAGGGACTAAAAACACCGGGACCACACGCCAGTGATTTTAACAGTCAGTGAATCAATAATACAGAAACCAAATCTCCCAAGACTATGTACAAAGAAAACAAACTGGGACAAGTTTAGAGCAAAGTTGCAGATGTACTTGGACCCTGAAGTTCCACTTGAAACCAAGGAAGAGATTGATAGAGGGGTCGAACAATTCATTGCTGACATACAGCAGGCAGCAGAAGAAAGTACACCACCTCAAAGTCGAAACATTGGATTGGATACGAGTTACCCAATGGAGATCAGAGAGCTGGTTCTAGAAAAAAGACGCGCTCGAAGAAAGTGGCAGCAATCCAGATATCCAGACGATAAAGTTAGATTTAATCGACTCAGTAACCAACTGAAAAAACGTATCAAGGAAATTAAAAATGAAGCGTTGTGTAAATTTCTCAGCAATTTAACTGCTGATGAAAATACAGAATATTCACTTTGGAAGGCTGCTAAAAAAATAAAGAGGCCTAAAATTCAAAATCCACCATTAAAGATGGAGAATGGTTTGTGGGCCACAAACTCTATGCAGAAAGCGAATCTGTTTGCTAAATATCTAGCTGTAATACAAATGTTACATATCGGTTTATAAACACCACTTTTTGCATGTTATCCTTACAATTTACTAACATTTACCCTAAATGGTTCTTGCAGTGAAAAGCTCGTTTACAGTGATTTTTATTTTCTAATACATTGCCTACCACACTGCTAACCTTACCTTTGTTTGTTAGCCAAGTAACTATTCTCTATTTTAATATTTATATGTCTTCTCTTTTCTAAATTTCCTTAGCCTGTGTTAAGCTGCCTTGTCAATGCTGTCACTGGCGAAATCATGGTCTGCAAGATTCAATCAAATTTGTAGAATTTACTAAATATTTTGTTTGTTTTTATATTAAAATGGAGTTCTAGCAAGTACCTTCGGTCAATAGTGTAAATCGTATATTTCGTATATTATTATTTATTTTTAATGATTGATACTAAACATTTTTTCAGACTCCATCAAGTGTCGTCGTGTTTGACGGACTTCAACGAGTGAAAGTGCGGAGGAATTTGATCTCGGACAATAGTTTAGCCTACTCTCTGGTGGCAGGAGTAAGAACTGCACAAGTGGATTCAACGCTCGATGTATCGGAAAACTGGTGGGGAACTACGAACCCGTACGACATTATTACTAAGATATTTGATTTTGATGATTGGAACGATCATGCAGTAGCTAGGTTCAGACCGTTTCTTATTGAGGACTCTTTTGGAGGTTCCTTGTCGGTAAGTTAATTTTTTTAGTTAATAAGAGGTTTAATTTTACTAAATATCTTGATTTTAAATGAAATAATGTGTGCTAATTGACTGATGTAAAAGAAAATTGTCAAATAGCTTACTGACAAACAGTTTATGTTTACTCTAAATGTTTAGTATAATTAAAGCTGTTTTCAAGGTTGTCAGAACATATTTTTTGGAGGGCGAACCAAGGATTGCCTCTCCCCCTATCTTTATACTAAATTTTTCTTTATAAAAATTATAACTCTCGCAATCAATTTTTTAACTATGTACAGTAATTGATAATAATTCTATTTTCTTTATTAATTTTCCAATATACAAAAATGGTAAAACTGTAGTTTATGAATGATTTTTTAACGTATGAATATATGTAACCTTCCCCGCTATTTACCCTTTGATTCTCATTTCTATTTTACTGTGGGTTGCACCCGGCCCAAAGAAGTCAGATATAGTTTTTTGAGCCATAACGTTTGCAATTTGTAGCACGTGTCAAAAATGAACAAAACTATATATGTATCAGCTGTTCTCGATGATCTAGTGTGCTATCTGTATCGCAGAGAGCCACTGTCAGTAAGGCGTTTTGCCAACGCCACACTAACCAAGATGGATAATTTGATAAATAAATTTCAAACTCCAAATAAATAAAAACCATATACACAGAATAATCTCCTATATTTATTTTTTTTAGATAAAACACCAAAAACGTTTCTTTTTGTAAAAAAAGTCTAAAAATAAAATTATTTCCAGTTGTTGGATTTTTTTGGCTAACAAACTCATCATCTGATTGACTTAGAAAACCAACTTGTGTACAGAATTTGGACCAAATCAGATGTAAAATGCAGCCGTTGAGTGTGAACACACATGTAGGCAGGGCTCAATTTGTGATAGTACGCACCGGTACGTTGGTACCACTGATTGGGAGGGGGGAATCAAAAATGTAATTTTTAGAGCAGTGGAACGATGGACTATTGCGGTATTGTGGCGGTTGAAGCATTGTAAAACTAGGTCTACTTGGTGCGTGACTAGACTGTACTTTATCTAGGTCTATGCAGGTGGCCAGTTGACTCATCTTCCCCCTTACTCCCCGTCCTCTGCTGCGCCCCTCCGAATCTGTGGACAATTTTATAAGTTGTAAGGTAAATAAACATTAAGGTTTTATCATTTTTTAAATATGTAAGTACCTACGTTCAAATTTACAAGTACATAAGTTCAGCTTGTGATTTCAGAAAGAATGTAAATAAGAAATGATAAAACATATAATAAAAGATTGTTGGTGAACTTATGTGTGTTTTTTCAATCCGAAAGTTGTATTTCATTTTTTAAATTATATTTTTTTTTAAACCAGATTAAATCGAGTTCACTTTTTTTAACTTGATGGTAGCCTAGTAGGCTTACATTTATATTTTGGAAAATCTTCCTGGTAGTAATCTCAATTTAATTTGAAATTGCAATCAAAATTGTGATTGCTGAGATAAGATTGTTTACAGTTTAGTCCTATATACTTTTTAAGTGGTCAGAAAAGTGATAAAATAATGTTTTAAGAAGTCTATATATTTAAAAATTTGTCCATACCCCACAATCCCCAGGAGTTTACATTACTAGAACCTCTTTTTTTTATAAATGAAGCACTGCGTATAGGTATAATATACATTTAACATTTTTAATGACACCCCGAAACGTGTTCTGGGGACCATGATCGGGGGTCATTGACCACTCCCGACTTTAGGTCTCATCATAAGATAGCTCATCACTAAAAATAGCTCATCTTTTCTATGGAAATTCACTAATAATAAAGAGTTTTCTTACATACCGTAGCTTACTTTAACATGGGTATTTTCTCTGCTTAGCATTAGCTGCTAACTAAACCCATGATTCTCATTTCAACTGACTACCATTTGAAATGTTTTCAATCTATAAAATTATTTTGATTTAGAATATTTTTGTTTGGGAAAGGATTACTTAATGCACAGTCTTAAACCCCTTTTTGTTTTTGACAGATTCCTTATGAGCAGATACCACCGATAGACCTGGACAACCTTCCTGGGCGTCTCAGTTCTTCGCTAACACTCCAGGCTAGAGATAAACCTTACATCATACGTTCGGACATAACAGTAATGCCGGATGTCACTCTGGCCATAGCTCCAGGAGTTGTGTTGGAGTTTGCTCCTAGAGTGGGTATTCTTGTATTAGGGCGGCTGTTAGCACAAGGTAGGAGAGGTGAAGAGATCGTAATGAGACCGATACCTAGAGGCGTCAACGAGAGACCACTGTTACCCATTTCAAAAATGTAAGTTGAATTGTAAAGCTGAAATACCAAACAAAAGTACCCCATTGTGTCTTATTAAACATAGTTTTGTTAAGCGTTGACACTTTGAAGCCTACCGCTTTATGGCCTACTTTTATGGTCATGGTAACCTGGGCATTTTAATGTTATTATTTGTAAAAAATCTTAGTATTGTTTATTTTTGTATTTCCTAGAAACCTCTATATCATTTGAAAGAGCAGAAAATACAGTTCAATATGACATAAATATGTAAATAATAATTATTATAGATACAAAAATGTTATTCATTTTTGAAAAAGTAGTATTTATTGAAGAATATACAAATTTTAGAATCCATTTTAGAGAGAAAAGCATAATTAAACACACATTAAACTTAATTTATAACTATACCAATGTGTAATAATAATCTACAAAACATAAATAACTGCAGGTATATTAAAATAACTGCAAAAAACAAATATTTTACATTCATCGTCTAGTAAGCCAACACAACCATAAACAGCTGTTCCAATATTCAATATATCAGCTATAATATTCTAGAATAAGGAACAGCTCGAATTAAACCATAGAGCTACTAAATCATTGCATGCAGACGAAACCCGAGTATACACCTACTACTTATTAATAAAGAATTAAATTGAGTGCCCAGATTCTCGGGGTTCGGTCATAAGCGTATTAACGCTGCCCCGAGCTATACTCAGGCATAGGCTACAAAGTGTTAGTAAAATTTTGATCAGAAAATGAATTTATCTAATTTTAAAACTTTTCTACATTATTTATTTAGCAGCTAAGCGACATTTTTTGTACATTGTATTAGCTTTGTCAATATTTTTGTTTACATTTGAAGCATTTAATACATTTTTAACTTCTAAAATTACTTTTATAATAATTTATATTAAACGTATAAAATAAAAATGGATCTGCGTCGGACCAGACGGTGGAAGTTATACTTCTTTGGCCATTCGTATATTCGTATACTTTCCTATAATTTTTGAAATCCCAGACTTGGATCGAACCAGGGATTCTAGCGTGGAAGTCGAGTGCGTTAACCACTCACCCACCGAGACTCTTGAGGTATCTCGGGTAGAGAAAAGGTATAAAAAGGCACTTTCCGGATTTTACTCCTAACGCGTGATGCGGTTTCTCGACCGACACACCATCCCGATTACAACGGGCGCAAAGAAGTATAACTTCAAAAAGAAAAACCTTTGTTATTCATTGAATAGATGGCAGTCCCATGAGTTTTTCTATAGAATAAAAAATAGCTAGCTTTAAGTACCTTTTCATTTTATTTTAAAAGACTTTCCTCTGTTATTGTTTTAATTTTATTTGGAATGCAGTTTTGGAGGACGGGCCCAGAAATTGTCAGAAATTGTTGGTGATTTTAAAATTTGAGGAAGCCTATTTTTTTATGGTTAAATTGCTTGTTTTTCTTGTATCTTATCTATGTATCTATATGGTCTGCTTCTGTGTGTAACGTGGAATACGTGATACAGTAGAACTCCAGTTATCCGAATCAATTGGGACCGGACTCCATTCGGATAATCAAAAATTCGGATACTTGGTTTTTTACGAAAAAAGGGTCTATTTTAACCTTTTCGGGATTGGCTTCGCGTTTACGCTACTGGAGTAAACTATCCGTGCATACTACGGTCGCGTATACACGTTTTATAACTTTAACGTTTGAGTACTATCATCGCGTTAACACATTCACTGCTAAGGACACACATGTGAGCTTGACACTGAACACTATGAGAAGCAAACGACGCACAGTGTATTGCGTGCTTCACACGCCAACCCCCGTGTTGGGAGAATTTTCAATACACAGAATGTTGCGTGCTTCGCACGCCAATTTTACGCCTATGTGCAATAGCGCGCGTAGACAGAATCATTATTTTGTAAATCGCAGTAAGTTCCGGTCTTAATTTGTTTTTTTCTGAAATTCTGAAAGCGATTCGGATAGTTAGAATTCGGATAATTGGAGTTTTACTGTAGCACTCAAAATATAAATTGACGGAAAAGTTAAAATATAAGTTAAGTTTTTTTTAAAAGTGGGCGGCAAAAATCTGTAAGCCTCATTTTGACATGTGTTTTTATTTTGTTTATAATTTACTATTCATTACTTTGACTAATACTTCCTGGACCATTATTGTAAAATTATCTACTGCTGCTGGGTCTTACTAGTTTCGACACAAACCTCTGTCATTGTCGAAGACAGACATTTCAGACGATAATCACATGACACAAAATACTACACAACAAATAAAGTATAAACATGTAATATTCACCATTAAAGGGTTGTTAAATAATTAAAATGGGACATAGCTTTCCACACAAGTACTTGCGAGTCGTCTCGAACGCTTACTCAGTAACTACCTGCTACACGACCCCTGCAGGATTTATAAAAATTTATAATTTGAAAGAAAAATTAATAACCCTGCAAGTTTGCCCTATAATAGGTTAATTAATTTATGTTACATTTTTTTAAATTTACTTCCAAGTGATCCAGATTAGAAAAATTACCCAAGAATACAAAAATCATATTATTACATTATTTCCAAATACACTAAAAATACAAGTATATTTTTCAGGCCTAGCCTTAGAGGTGGTTTTAGTTGTGCCTTTGTACTTATGTTTTTGTTTGTACGTGATGATGTTTACTTATGTTTTTGTGTGTTAGTATTGCTTGTATTATAGTAAGTGTACATATAATTTAGTGTCTTTCGTAATTTTAAATTATAAATTGTTTATGTATGTGTTGTATTTCCGTTATAGGCATTTTTAAGTTTTCATTTTTGTATGCCTAAGATAAGTTATTATTTTTCTTTTTTTAATGTAACAGTTAATTTAATATTTCGTTAAAGTTAGTAATCTATATTTTTTCATTCAATAATTTTTCATGTAATATGTATAAAGAAAAGGTACCATACATTTTCAAGTAATTTAATTTGGAAACAATTAAAGAGCTGGAATACAAAAAATTTAATTCCGTAGTTTTAAATACGATACAAAAGTCAAAACAAAGTTTATGATAAATATTTCCAGAGCTATTATGAAATCTATTAAAATTATTTGGTTAAATAATTTGACTTTGCTTACAGGTCTTTGAGGCTGTGCACAGGACGCAACAATTGTTCTGATACAGAAGACACTAAAGAAGGATTCTTAGAATACCGTAATGCAACTACATTACAATGGGTTCCTATTTGTGACTCAAGGTTTGGCGAAAGGAATGCACAAGTTGTCTGTCGCCAGATGGGTTTCGAAGCTTTAAATGCGTGGGCCTCTCACGGGCCTAGAGTGGAATTTCACATTAACTCATTGACGAGGATTTGGTCGTGGCCTGAACCAGTACAATGCGCAGGTAATTACTACTATCCTGTCACTTGGCAATAAAACAGATGTTTTTTTATAGAATAACCCTATTTTTATTTGTTAAATATTGTTTTATTTTAAATTGCTGGAAATTTAAATCAATGGAAGTTGATACTAGAGTTTAATTAGAAATAGGGATGGGTCGATTCTCAATTCAAAAAGTCGATTCCACTGATTCTCGGCACTAGAATCGGCATCGAGTCGATTCTGATTCCGAGCCCGGCCACCACCAATCTCTGCAAATACGTTTGGTACGCCGATTGCCATGGCCTCAGTTTATATTTCCTCGTTATATTAGTCGTTACATCCCATTTCATTCCAATACAAAGTATTCGGAGAATCTACACTTCACCAAAGTAATAGAGTGTAGCCGCAACAAAAAAACGGAATGTTCATGGAAGAAATTAACGCCCGAACACAATTAGCAGTAATTTCATCACATATAGGCTTTAAAACATAATTTAAGTACCTCAGTGAATGTCCGCAAACAAAATCGATGCCCGAATACAATTTGTGAAAAATGTATGCCATTGGTGAAATATTATTTAAAATAAAATGACGAATGTCCGCAAAAGAATGTGACGTCCGATATTATTGCAGCATATGTCCGCGAATAAACCTACTCCCAAGAACAATGGAATGTCCATATAAGAAATTGTTACAAAAATACAACTAACCTAGTCCAATTTAATAAAAACAATGCGTTAAATACAATAGCGTTAAAACATAATTTAAGTACCACAGTGAATGCTCGCAAAAAATCAATGCCCGAATACAATTTGTGAAAATTTTATGAACATGAACTACCATTGGTGAAATATTATTTAAAATAAAATGACGAATGTCGTCAAAAAAATATGACGCCGAATATTATTAGCGCTAATTTTAAAAAACGCCGGCGTAAATCTTAATTTAAATTACAATGGCTAAGGTCCGCAAAAATGTAATTTAAATGATACTTGTGAAATTCGGAAAAAGTGGAAATTAAATATAACTATTTTCGGGAATGAATAACAAGTAAAACACAGGCGTTCCGTCGGGACTCCTACAAAATTCATAAATCACGGGTAACGTAAGTCCCAAAAATGTCCAAAATGTTTTACCCAAAAAAAAATAGCATTATTACTTTAAACTTTCGTTACCGATCTATAAAATGTGTTAGTTTTAGTCACAGTAGACACGACAAGAAAAGGTTCCGATACACACGATAAGAAACGAAACCATAAGTGGTTGACCTTGAGCCTACCTGACTTGATTTCTTGTGTACAAATAACAGTCTACGCATAACAATTGCCTAAATATTTTACTGGGGAAAATGTCTACATAGGTACATCAAATTAAGAATGTTTTGCATTTTTCCCTACTGATATTTATTTTATATGGTTTTTCTGTTCTTAGGTTATCCTTAAATAGTTAAACCCCTACTCTTTAATAGTATATTACTTACAAGCCCGGTAAATATGGTTTTTCCGTGCGAGCATGATAGTTCCCGGGTGAGGTGCAACCGAGTACGGGATTTGCATGTGCAAGCACGGAAAAACTTACCGGACGAGTTACGTACGATATTTATCACTATACTACACCGAAAAAGCAACATATTTTTAATCAAAACATCTTTTTATATAAAAAAAAACTTGTTTGATTTTTCAGTTATATTTCCATTGACCAAATCAATCAGCTGTTTTCATAAAACTGATAATTACCTTTTCTTGGAAGCTGTCTACAATCCTTTGGTTTTTCGTCAATCTTATATCATGACGGCCGTTTCAACTATTTATCAGTCATTTTCAAATGTTGCGGTTCGCGCACTCGTAACGTTGTTAAAACATTAAATGAAATCACTACACATATATACAAAAGACACCACAATGTACATTGAACACATATAAATTAACATATAACGTCGACGGTGTGGAACTAATTAGCACGTGCTACTTGCATTGAGTTTAAACTTGTACTCAATTTAATGTTTTAACAACGTTCCGAGTGCGCGAACCGCACCATTTGAAAATGACTGATAAATAGTTGAAACGGCCGTCATGATATAAGATTGACGAAAAACCAAAGGATTGTACGACAGCTTCCAAGAAAGGTAATTTTCGTTTAAAAACAATCCAGTTTAGTCAAAACAAAATATGGATAAAACTGATGTTTATTCTTATTTGTAATATAAGCTGGAGAAAGCTGTTTACTGATCCCTACACAGCTGATTTTACAGTATTGTGCACGGAAAATAAAAAATACTGCACAGGTATAGAAAACAGCTTTTTCGGTGCAGTATAATGAAAAAAAATGTATACATTTTTTAATGAATCCAAATCGGCAGTTTTATGCAAGTTCCTCTTAGTTCAATAACATTAAACCAAGTCAAAAAACCATGCAGTTAAAATTAAATAACAATGTTTACTTCCCTTTACAATTATGGTAATTGGAATTGATTTCTTGGAATCGGAATCGATTAATTTGAGAATCGACCCATCCCTAATTAGAAATTAGATAATACTGAAGAAAAGGTTAGCGAAAGGTGGCAAGAAGAATTTGATACATACAATATGCGTATTCCAATTTTGAACTCGATATCTCATCTATTTCTGGAGTTACATGAGTTTTTGTAAAAAAACATAATGGCGGATTGCGACTAAACTAAGACAAATTCGAAAAGAGTTACTGAATTTTTTAAATTTATTTCAATGAACACAATCCGATCCTGTATGGCCCACTAAGGTTTTTAGGGACAGCCTGTATAGTGTCTGTATAGGTTCACAAACATGACCCTGAAAAACGGTTGTGTGAAACCTTTTGTGTCGTAGGTGGATTTCTCTGATTAAGCTGGCAGTAGTAGGTGGCATTCACCAAATATTATTTGTCGAAAAATCAATGTATAAAATTTCCCTAAAGGTCACAAAAAATGAAATGATTTTGAGAACTTTTCCAGCCGAAAAACTGGTTTTGGCCTCTACGGCAGGCTAGGCTTCATCTTTTTGCCTCTCTTACCTACTGTTTTTTATTCCGGAGTTTAATGATCGACCCATTACTCATTACCTGTGATTGTGCCCTTAAAAAAATTCTTCCCTTACTGCCGGAATAGATTCAAAAGTCTCTTTTGATTTTCAGTCAGTAGCCTTGGAACCCACCGGACACAAACTTTTCTGATGACAATATGCTCTCTGATTATCCATGAGCACTTTCCCACTGAAGTGATTTAGCTGTTCACCTTCGATAAAGTCACGAACTGCACAGATTTTGTTCTTGGGCATCGATCGCAACTTTCCACGCTTCCTTTTCCATTGTCAAACTTGCTGTCCCAATCAAATAATTGGTTTTGAGACAGACTAGCATTCTCACACTTCGCCACTAAACGAGTCAAAATTTCCGATGGTTTAAGCACTTCCTTTGTTAAAAACTTTTATTTTAATTTGCTGCACACATTATCGTCTATCGAACCTATTTTCATTCATGTTTGTACTGTGAAATAAATCTCCCCAAAGTTGGTTAAAACACTCATGATACACTGACTTCTAACACTCTACCCTCCCAACCAACTTGGGAATGTTAAAATATGCATTATAAATTAGGTTTATAGTTGACCCATCTTGTAGTTGAGTTTTGTTTTTATAGCATGTATCTCAACAGTTAAATTTATATAGTAAGTACAGTTTAAGTAATTTGTTTTATTTACAGGTGAAGAAAACAGACTGGAAGATTGTGAGATCCGTCTTAACGGACAACTCCATGGCAAAAGACACACTTGCGCTTGGAATACTGACTTTGTGTTTGTCCGTTGCGGAGAGCGTAACTTACGCAAGGACCAAGACTATTGGGGTGGATTGAGGTAATGATAAAAGCTGTAACTTTACTGGGTTGGGTAACATAAATAAATTAAAAATAATGTAACAATTAATTGTAATATAAAAAATGTCAAGTAAAAAAATTATCAACGTCAAAAATAAAAAATAAATAAAGTTTAAAAATCATGTAGAGAAAGAATGTATTATTATTGTCTATTATTCATTATTCTTTACTTTACTATTATTTAAAATCAATTATTTACTTCAAATCAAATAAAAAAATGTTTTCGTAACCTCAAAATGAATTGTCAACAATGTTAAAATTACTAAATGCTATTGTAAACAAACTTGATGACGTAGCAAGATCGTGGTCCACAGCCAACTTGATGTATCCTATCAATTTTCTTCGCCTCAATTACGATGAATCTCCAAATTCCTCTTGACGACGATAAACTTCTCACAGGCCTAACCTGTGCACAACTGATCATACAAATACAATTTTTCAGACAAAATTGTGAGGAAACTTTCTTAACTTTAATACTTTTTTAACACTGTCTTTCAACAATCCACAACCTCCAGCAAAACGCTTTGCTAATTTTAACGAAGAATTAATTTTGACGACTTACAGGTTACCGGTACACACGCCCATGCACTTCTGAGTCCTGTTGCTGACTGGTTTATTTTGCATCCTATTACGTGCTATGACGTAGTACGCACTTCCTTTGTACTGTTCTGGAATATTCTCATATGCCACGTGATCTCCTTCTAGAACAATCTGAAATTCTTGTTTCTGTTTTAGAAAAGCCGCGTATTTTAAGTTTTCTTTTCTTTTTGTTTACAGTCCCATTCCTATAAAATTTTATCACTTTTCTGTCTCTTTCAAAAAAAAAAATTTTTATTATAAACTTTATTGTTAATTGTGTGCTTACAAATAGTTTAAAAAAAACCCTTTTCATTTTATATTAATCTGTTTTTCTTTTCTTCTTTTTTTATTCTTTTAATTTCATTTATTTTATTTAAACTTAACCCTTTCCACTCAAGTGTCGGGGCAGCCCCGCACCCTACTAATTCACACGAACTCCTATGTCGGACGAGCCCCGAACTCGCTATTACAACGTTTTTTTATTGCATTTGAACGGACGTAGTTACTTTGATGACCGCTATTATTAAAGTTTGAGATATGCTGCTATCTGTGGATTTTTTTTAGAACCATTTGAGTTCAGTTTCTGTGTTTAATAAATCTTAGAAAATTTAATGTTTGCCGTCTTTGGCCGCTCTGTAAACAGCTGTCGGCTCTCGCCGTTGTTTGGTTCCTACTTACACGCAGTGTTTTAGTGAGCTTACGCGTTACTTAGTTGTTTGTACTAGGTTATCGTGTGTAATTTCAGTTTATTTTTTAATATTGTTCTTTTTACAATAATGATTGTTGTGAAATAAAATGAACGAAGACGATGGCAGTTACAAAATGACGGGAGTGGCGACGGAACTTTTGTTTCGAACCTGAATGATTCCAATATTAATAAGTTTTAAAAAAAGCTTTACTTACTAGTTTTGACCTAAATAAATAGTTGCTAAGCAATAAAATAAATAGTTGAGGCAATTTTGTACAAGTTGGTGTTCAAACTATTTTTTTTTTTCATAAAAACTAATATTTTTTTATAATGTATTATTGTGTCTAAAACATGACTGTGTAAACCACTTAATTTTGTTTGTAAGGATATAGACAAAAAAAATCAAGCAACAAATATAGGTCTTCCCATTGAAAATTTGTCTAAAATTCTTGTTTTTCCGGTTTTTTGTTACAAATTTCTATTTTTTCCAATAAATAAATTTTTTTTTAAATATACTTAAAAATAAGAATATATGTTTTATTTCATACCAATCTATACTTTAGTCATAGAAGAAACTATAAAAAAAAATATCCGCCTTTTAAGACTGACAGAAATACTGTTTTTTTGAGTAAACAAGTTACAGCGCAATATTCGCTCAAAATTAAATGGAGCTGATAGCAACACTAGGTCCCCAGTAATTGGTAATTGGAAAGGGTTAAATCCCTTTTTAGGGCAAAACTTTCAATATGCCTCCATGAAATTGCATACGCTACAAAGCAAATGGTAGAGATAGTTTGGAGGAACATAAAAAGATTGAAGTTAATTCAAATTTTATAGTTTTTATTGCATTATATTAAGGACACTCGTAGACTCTAAAGCCACTATCAAATAAACAACCTTTAAACCAAATAATAAAAGAAGTGTAATAGGTCTGCTCACTAAACAGGGAAAACTAGTAAGCTTCCTCTATGGGTACCTTTACGTGTGGGGTTAAAAGGAAATGAAACAGCTGATCATCTGGTGAAAAATGGTACAATGTTGCACAGGGGCGAAAAATATAAATGACTTTGAAATGATTAGAAGACTTATCAAAAGAAACACTCAAGAAAGATTTTTGAGAAATTCCGATTTAATATCAAACTATAATTCGATCATGCAGATGAACCGCTGACGTGAGTTGGACAAATTTCAAAATTAAATTTGTAATACATGTGAGTTTCAGGGTTTTTAAACATCAAAATAGTAA
>JAGFPH010000097.1:29784-54015 GCA_018207615.1 Philaenus spumarius
AATAAACGGTACCAGGAACTGGCACATACTTTCTCACAAATACATTTAAATTACTAAACAGATTCACTGTGACTTGTAGGGTGGGGTAGGAGAGTTTTTTTATTAAAGTTGGAGATTAACTAATAAATATTATTATTATTATTATTATCTAGAGAGAAAACTATTCGATCAATTTCGAAAAAATTTGCACCAAACACGTCAATTAGGTCTTCATAGATGCACGTAAAATGGTTTCGAAATTTTTTTTTAAACAACCCGTTTTATGGCCAAAAAACCCCCAAAAACAGTTATTATTATTATTAGCTAAACGAGAATTTTTAGAAAGATGCGGGTTTCTGTAAATGGTAGGGCACATTAAAGGCTACAAATAAGCCAAATTTTATCAAAATCGTTAGAGCCGTTTTTTAATAAAAAAATAATAACTGATTTTTGGGGGTTTTTTGGCCAAAAAGGGGGTTGTTTTTAAAAATTGTTCAAAACCCTTTTTCATGCATCTATACAGGCGTACTGGACATGTCTGGTGCAAATTTGGTTGAAATCGATCGAATAGTTTTCTCTCTAGCTTTGTATACTTTTATTAAAGTAGGCGATTAACTAATAAATATTATTATTATTAGCTAGAGAGAAAACTATTCGATCGATTTTGAACAAATTTGCACCAAACACGTCAATTAGGTCTTTATAGATGCACGTAAAAAGGTTTTGAAAAATTTTGAAAAACAACCCCCTTTATGGCCAAAAAACCCCCAAAAATCAGTTATTATTATTATTATTAGCTAAACGAGAATTTTTAGAAAGATGCGGGTTTTTGTATATGGTAGGGCACATTAAAGGCTACAAATAAGCCAAATTTTATCAAAATCGTTAGAGCCGTTTTTTTATAAAAAAATAATAACTGATTTTTTGGGGGTTTTTTGGCCAAAAAGGGGGTTGTTTTTCAAAATTGTTCAAAACCCTTTTTCGTGCATCTATACAGGCGTACTGGACATGTCTGGTGCAAATTTGGTTGAAATCGATCGAATAGTTTTCTCTCTAGCTTTGTCTACATACAGACATACATACAGACAGACATTTTGCAAAAACCACTTTTTTGGACTCAGGGGGTCCCAAAACGGATATTTCCACAAAAATCTCAACATCGATTGTTTTTGTGATCACTATACTTTCTCTATACTATAGTATAGTGAGAAAGTAAAAATTACTTAGCAACATTACAACATATTAAACCTTATCTCCTTCAAAGTATTCACCCTGTCTTCACATACAGTGCTTCCAAATGCTGGAAGAATGTAGACTGTACATCTTCCGGATTCCTGTTTAGTTCCTGCTGCAATTTTCATTATACCTCTTCAGTCATTTCAAATGTCCATTCTTTGAGGAGGGACTTAAGCCTGGGAAATAGATAAAAAGTGACATGGCCCGAATTAAATGAGTATATGAGTTGAGGAAGAATTTTATTAAATTTAATAATTACTATTATTGCTGTTTATAAGAGTTGTTTTAAATAATATGTATAGTCTATTTCACCAACCTGGTGACAAACAATACAATGTGAAAAGAATATAAACTCTAAAACTATAAATACAGTTGGGTTAAAACAAGATAATATGTTGAGGGACTACGGAAAAACCAGAATCACACCAAGACAATGCCAAATAACCACAATGTATTCATCACAGGAATTATTTTCCTCGTGACCAAGCAAAGGGTCGTACAGAAAATAGTGACAAATAAGTAAGTCAAGTCAACTAATTATCTACAACTTTCTCGTAAACAGTTTTCATTTTGCCTAAAAATACAACATTTTATCGCTTTATAAAAACTTTATACAATTTTTCATAATTATAACATTTTATACACTTTTTTACAAAACAAAACTTTACTTATTTATAATTGCCAAGGTGAAGTACTTTTTTTTATAAATATTTTATGCAAGTAGGTAAAATTATAAGAATTTAAGACGCAGTCCGTTACGGAGTTATAACTTTCTTAGTTAAATGTAATTTGTGGACCTAGTTCTCATGGAATTGGTTGTACCACCAAGGCAGGTTCAGGGAGAAAGTAGAAGGGATGACACGCCCACTAGGCCAGACACATTGCTATTCTGAGAGAAATTCAATTGGTTATATTTCTGAAATATATTTGTTTTTTAATTTAGGATACAACACAATCTTGGAGTAGGAGTGACGATTGCATCCTTGACAGGAGAAGGACGTGAGAGCAGGGAAAGCTCCTTTACTCCTGCCAGACATGTACACATTCCTTATCAAGTATTTAGTCTGATTGATATCTGTGATCCTGCCAAGGAAATAGTCGTCCAAGAGAGAGTGTTGGTTTACTACAAGTATGACAATAAGCCTGTAACATGTGTCAAAATCTTTTACAGTGCATTTAGAGTCAAACCTTTTGGATTCAGGTAAGAAATTATATATATTGTATTTTGGAATATTGTTTGCTTATTTGATTTAATAAAAATTTTCCTCACATTTTATTTCTTTGTTAATATGGGGTCATACTTTAATTTTAAAAGTAACGGTGATGTGCTATTCACTGCTAGATTTAAAAAATTTTGTGAAATGTGGCAGGGTTACTGATGGGGGGGGGGGGGGTTGTTGTCTGATGGGAAAGAAATATAGAAGGTTTTTTTCTCAACTCGTTCTATAGATTTTTTGGAGTGCTGAATCCGAATTTCAACTTTGCTTCTTACCACGGATATGGCTTCACAACAAAAAACCTCAAAAACGTTTACTTTTTTAAAGTTTTTTTGCCAAAAAGATAAAAATATGCAATTTTTGAGGTAGTAAATATGCACTCTGATAAAAAATAAAGTACATTAAATTTCCTACAAAAAGCTCCCTCAAATGTATGTTTTGGTTTGGCCGCTAGAGCCTGCTGAAAAAAGGCAAAATTTCCTCCCTTGTGGTAAATCCAGTTTTTCTGTTAGTTTTTTCGCTTGTAAATCAAAGACTATGCTTGTAATTACAAAAATGCTTAATATATGTTCAATATTGTTAATCATTTTTTGTTAAGAAGCGCTAAGCTAATATATGGGCTACTGCTCATTTAGAGTAAAAAATATATTTATTTTTTAGGTTTAAGTAGTACACACAAAAAATACTAAATTAACTTTAAACTTTTTTTAAATATTTTTACGAATTAAAAAAAAATCAGACTAAACTTTGCAGAATTTACAATTAGTCAAAAACTAAATACTTTAAAACAATAATTATTGTTGTCTAAAATAAATTAGTTAGACACTAAACTAAGAAAAACTAGAACTTATACAAATCTAAAACTTTGGGATGAATATCAGTCAGCCCTCAGTACAAACAAACAAGGGACAGCTGAGTCTATAGGCGTAAGCCGTGCTGAGAACACTTGTGATAATTGATTAATTTGTTTTGGCTACTGAACACAGACTGTTAAGGCATCAGACATTGCTTATATTTTTTATTTAGACTAAACATACTCAAAGAACATCACACATCACTGCATTCTATTGGAAGTTTCGTGAACTATTTAATCGTTAAACATGTGCTTGTGTATTTGCGTTTAAAAGCGTTAGCGGCATGTTAAGGGTTAATCATTTCATAAGTATCAATCACCCTTCGCCTAAAATGAGAATTCCTTATGAACATTGTTAATAGTTAAGTATTTTATTTGTTAAAAAAGACATTAGAGACAGTTAGCCTGCAAAAATTTTAAACTTTGAAACCAAGATCTTTTAATATTCTTTTGTTCCTACATTACCATTGGCAACGCCAACCTTTTGTAATCAAAGGGAAGCTGGAGAAATAAATAAATAAATAAATAAATAAATACACATTTTAAAAATTGAACATTATAACCAGTTGCAATAATGAACTATTCTTTTTTAGGTTACTTCAGCTGAATCTTCTAAATGAAACTGACAGGATATCTTTGTACGACGGTGATATTTACAATAAAGCTCAGTTGGCTGCAGACATCACGATGGAATCAGGTTTAGAGAAAGTTTTTATCAAAACACAAGGTCCAAGTCTTAGCATCAAGCTGGTAGCAAGCGGAGCTTCGGAGATGCATGGATTCATTGCTGAGATTGTCACCATTCCAATATCTTCTATTGGATTCAGTAAGTCATTACTTTGCGTATTTAGGGATGAAATTGTAAATTTGTTATACAAACGACCGAGGCAGTTGCTTTACGATTCCATTGTGTTACGTCTGTCCTTATTTCACACCCTGATGGCTTTGTTGTTTTACTATTTTATATAAAGAGGGGTTTAGGTTAAACAGCGGTAGCTTGCTGGGAATTGTCGCCCTCTGTTGCTTGTATATAGGTGTTTTACAGTAAGCAGTCGACTAACAACAAAAAATGTTTTGTAAAAAATGAGTCATATTTATAACTATCTTTTAATGAAAATGGCAATAGTAATAGAGGAAAGATCAAAGTTTTATCAAAATAAGATAAGTAATTATTGAGCTTAATCTTTCATATCGTTAAACCCTAATCAGTTTATGACAATTTATCATGTTGATAGTTTTTTGTCATAAAAAGGTTTGCTGGTTCTTTATTATTATTCATTTATTTTGTTTTCTGTGCGACATATAAGTGTAAAGATAATAATAAGAACGTAGTTCTGGTAACTCACATACTACACTACGCTCTGACGTTAACCCTACAACTGTTAGACCACTGAAGTTGAGTGGTCTCAGCTTGCCGCAGTAGTGAATTGAGTAGTCTGTGACAACTCTACTTGTATTGAATATATTTTCACCCACTAAAAATCATCTAATCACAATAAAACAAAAACCGTTGGAAAGGAAATAATTTAAACTTTAATGTATGTATTTACAAATTTGTTCTAAAACTTATACTTACAAATTATGTAATCATAGTTTTAAAATTGTAGTTTTCTAAATCAAAAGATGCCGCGTGAGAAAGCAATAGGAAATTTACACAAATACGTCACTTCTTTTAAGTGTTCTGTGGCTCAATATCGCTCGACAGAACTATTTTGAAAATAATATAAAGATACCTTTGCATTCATCAAGATTTGAACTTTCTAAAACTGCCTTCTAATCAGACGTCTCTCTTATAGTTCCGAAAATATAGAGTTTTCTGTAAACCCTTGCAATTGGACAGTTTTCAATTAATGAAAAAGCACATTTTGCATTCGAAATATCTGAGATATCTGTTACAATTCGATATATTTGTATAGATATGTTTATATCGATTTGTAGGGAAACTTCAATCTTTCTTTTCGTGTAAAGTAAACCACATTTACTGCAACGGTTTTATTCGTACAGTCCTGGGAAATACAAACTTTTGTTGAATTCAATACTCACCTTGAGAATGCTTGGGAAACTTCATATAGTCACTCAGGATATTGTATTCGCTTGATATGTGAGAGGTTTATTCCTTTGATCTAATTTTGTGATTCAAGTAAAACTTTGTGAAAAACGTTTACAAAATAAGAATTTACAAGTATACAGATAAATTCTGTAATTTATTCTCTACGTTGTTATAATAATATTTCATTTTTGGGCAATATATTGCTAAATTACTATTCAAAGTGGCCTAGTTTTATTAGCAGTCTTGTAGTAGGAACATAAAAACTGGTGTTTTCAAAATAAGAAATTTGAAATTGATGTATATTTTTATACAGTTCTATTTAGAACTAAATTACAAAACTTTTGTTCATTTTGAAAAAAATTACAAAAAATGTTTACTACTTTTTATGTAGTAGGTCAACGTTGAACTTTTTCTTCCTTTTATACTGAACATTTTTTGTTTCTTGAGCTAATAACTTTGTAAATTTTACATCAATCAATTTTTTCCTGGCATATATGAATTCTTTGAACCTTCCTCTACAAAAAAGCTTTGGAACACTTTTAGATCAGGGTATAATTACTATATTTGGCAAATTTTTGAAAATATGCTTGCAACACGCACCGAAATGGCTTGGCATTGCAAAAAATTAGCATGAACAGTTGTAGAGTTAATTAGTGCTTCCCATAGTTGCAAGCTACCAGAACCAACGCCTAACTCACTTGTGATGTCAGACAAATGTTGCATTGCGTTTTCATAAGTTACTAGGGGCTCTGCCCCTGGACGCTCCGCGTCCCAACCCCGGCTCGGCCTTCGGCCTCAGATGGCTGCTTCGCTTTGCTCGCAGGTGGAAAATTCGATAAAGAATCTCGTTAATCTTTTGCTCGTTTTTACATAGGTGACCGAGCATAAATTAGCTGTTTTATTTGGCAGCTGACTCAAACTCATTAAACATTATCTCCATAAGATTAACATGGGAAATTTGAAGGATTGTATACCGGAGCCCCTTCTCGGGTGAATAGCGGCTGAACGGATGATAATATATAAGACTTGACATATCTGTGAATGATTATATCCAGTTTTTGATTCAAATCAGCTGTTTTATATATAATAGGTTTGTAACAATCAATGTTTGAATTGAATTAAAATATAGTTAGCATTTTTCGTTGATTTTTGTTTGTGTTTGTTTTTAGTTTGTCAATGTAACCTCAAAAAGATACTGATTTGATACTGATTTGATCCAAATCAGTTGTTGATCAAAATCAGCTGTTTTAAGCTTTTTATACGAACAGCTGTTTTTGTGTCCCTGATAAAATCAATAGAAATCTTTCTTCCATAAGATTAACATTGAAACTTTGAGGGCCACTGGGGCGTAGCCCTAATGTCCTAGGACTTCGGTAAATGGCCTAAAACCTTCCCAGGGTTAACCTGTGTTACTATGCAAAATTTCAAAGCAATCGGATGGACGGTATACGAACGCAAAGTGGACAAAGAACCAAAAAAAAACCCCCATAAGGAATACACAGCAGAAATTTGCATTTGATTATAACGTTTGTAAGGCGAAAGATACATGATTTGTAATGCTTGATGGCAAATCTGGGCGTGCATACCTTTAATTTAAGACCTCAATTATGAAAATCGGTCGGGTAGAAGAGCCGAACGGACTCGGAAAAGAAAAACAGAATTTTTTTAATATATAAGATTATAAATCTTATTCTCGACTGTGTATATAGATAAAAATAATCAAAATGATTGATATTATTTTAAATAAATGAAAATACTTAATAAGAGTATTAGTTTTAGTGAAATAAATAAAACCAAAATATTTTGAATTTTGTATTAAAAAACTACACACAATATACGTAATCTTCTGTTATACTTTTCAGATCGTGATGTGCAACATAACATTTCCTACTCTGACCTATCAAACAACTGGTTTGGTTCAGTGCATTATGTAAGCGCAGGAGAAGTGAATCCCAGAGTGACTCTAGAGTGGAATCAGATCAAAGACAACTGCGCCAAACTATACGGGAACTTTACAACTTGTTTGGGAGCTGTTACTATGGATCTACAGAATACCCAGAATCTGCATTTTAGGGTAAGTCGTATCGTGTATCGTTAACTGTAGTGACCGTTTACCCAACAATCGGTCTGAAATAACAGTTTTGGTTTATACTTGTAATGTTAAAATTTTAAATGTGTATGTTGTAATCACGGCACTACACAGTGTTGCCAAACTTTAAAAACATAAACTTAATATAGTTCAGTATATCTTCACAAGGTTTCACCACCATACAGAAATAAATACAATATTTATGATGAATCCAAATAAAGTGGCCAGCCGACTGGAATGGAAAATCATTAGTGGCCAGCAGTGCTGGACATCCTACCTGGGGAAGTAAAAACAATTCCGAGTTGGCGTGGAAATGCCGGTGACCAGCACCACCCTACCTGAGAGGTACTTTCTTAAAATACCTTTCCAACTGCAAAGGGTTAAAACTTATATTACAATTAATTGCTTTTTGTTACAGAATAATCTTGTTAGAGGCAATCAAGGTGGATTATGGATAAGAGCCGATTCGGGAGGTTCAGCGACTTCGCTCAAAGGTTGGCTCCACAACAATCTGTTTGCAGACAATCACAACATGCCAGCTCTTAGTATAGAGGGAAGACAAAGTAGTCCGTACCAAGAAGTGACCATCTACAGAAACTATTGGGCCCGTAATAATGCACCCTACCAGAATGTTATAAGACTGAATCAGGTATGAGTAAAGTTAAAATAGTATGAAGTGTAAAGGTCCATAACGCCTATTAGTTTTACGAGTTCAATGTCCATACAGTGTGATATTGTAAGATTGGCCGAAGCAGTTATAGAAGGTGGTTAGTACAGATGTTTGCGTGTAAGTGTTTTGGGAGACTAGTCGGGTGAATTAGTTCCCATTTGTTTTGACGTTATCAAACTGTTTAAATAATCATCGTCATTTTCGATTTCTTTGCTAATGTCTTCACTAAGGATCAAATATTCTTCGTCACTATCTGTTATTCATAACATAAAAATTAAAATTCCACATAAATAAAAACAACAAATGACACTATGGAAAAAGCAACAAAAATTAAATATATAATGTAATTACTGCAACTAACAAAAACAAACTGTTTATGTTCAAAATCAGTTTATACAAAATACGAATGAATAATAGAATAACAACGACAAGGAACTAACAAATCTGCACAAGAAACTACATTAGAAGCACGTACTGCAGGGGCGGACTACGAGCTCGGGGCCCCTTGGCACATATCAGTTTGTGGCACCCACTACAACTTGTATGATGGATATTAAGTTAAGATTAACTAAAATTAAAAAAAACTGGGCTGATGAAATTTACATTTAAGTTATGACATTAATTGGTAAAACGTCCTTCTAACCCTATAACTGGTAATCATATTGGCGGTTTTTTCGTGTTGCGAGCATTTTTTTTTTAAACTCGTCAAATATAGTGGAACTTGGATGATTCGAACCTCAAGGGACCAGTAAAAAATTTGAACTGTCCAAAAATTCCAATAAAAAGTACTTTGAAAAGGGTAGAGAAAATATAAAAATTTTAAGTTTTCATCCAAGAACCTTTATTTAAACATAATATTACATAGGTTTTTAACAAGTAAAGTTCTTATATACTATGAACAGTATTACATTTACATAATGATTTATGTTCAACAAAGCAGATTAACAGTCAACGGTAGCCTTACTGTATAACGACTGTATTGTGAATAACCTCAAAAGTTTCAAATGATAGTAAAACCAAAATGTACTATTCACCTATTTAACAACATTAGTATTCAGCAATTTAGTTAAGTCTTAGAGAAATCTACTGTTTTTCAAAAAAGTTTGAGATTTTTACCTGTTTCCCACAATTAAGTCTCTCGGCCATCACAAAAAAATCTAACAAATTTAAGGAATGGAAAACAGAATCCCTTACGTCATTTCTAGTTTAAAAAAGAGCCCAAGTTCTGTGATGGGGTTTGTTGCTTGGGCTGCACTCGGAACAGGTGTAAGGGATGACACTGTTATGAATTATGGAATGTGGAGCGTTGCAAAACAATGGGAGGGGGAAGGGGTTGGGCTTTGACCTCGGAAAGAGCGTCGCAGGCATGTTGTTAGTCACGTAAGCAAAACAATTGGCGTTTTGACCTTTTGCCAATGATACAACGTCGTTTATCGGGAATTCCTGACCCAACTGTTTGGCTTCCAATCGGCTTTTTACACGTATATAAAATGTTAGAGACCAAGAGAAAAATTTGAATTATAGAAGTTCGAATTAGCCACATTCCACTGTATATCCCAATCAAAAAATGTTAAATATATGTTTTGTACAAAAAGGTCCAAAGATTCAAATATGCAGCTAAAAAACTTTAAAAGTTATTAGGTTAGGAAGCGCAAAATGTTTAGTAACAGAAAAAAATCCAACTTAATGCCAATACTACAAATAATAAAATATTTGTTATCTTTTTTGAGCTGCTGAGCTTGCCACTTGGTGCTTAATGTACAGCCAGTGTTGCCAGATTGAGCAGAACCAATTCGTGGGAATTTTGCAAAATTAAATGGGCCTCTTGGAGCTTGTCATCCCTAGGCAAGCACCTATCATGCCTAATGGGTAATCTGCCACTGACGTACTGTATTCTGAGTAGAGAAATCACAATGAGATCGAATGAAGGGCAAAAGAGCAAAATTGAAGCTCACTCACAGTACGCATTATTACCACAAGGTGGCTTGTAATGAAGGAGAAAACATGTTGTAATTTATATTATTGCAGTAAGATGTTATCAATTATCTGATTTAGTTTGTTCAAGTGAATAGTAAAATTACATCGTATGACGTCTATACTCATTATTGAACAGTCGCCATCTATTTTGAGACTTAGTAGCCATGCTATACTCTTCAACAGGTTAATATTATTTTTTTGTTATAAAATATGTTTATGAACGAATCACCTTTCTGGCAAACTTGTATTGGAATAGCAGAAGGCAAATTGAGTAGGTTTTACCAATAGAAAAGAAGAGTTGAATCGTCAAAAGGGTTGCTACATTCCTCAGTAATAACTCTATGAGGATGTTGACTGTGTTATCCTAACCTAACTTTTCCATGAACTTTACTTAGTTTTTCTCTAGGAATATCTCCGTGTTATTTAACCAGAATTGTTTTCTCATACAGGTAGTCTCAAACTTTACGTACAATTACCTGCATAACAACTTGGGTAGCCACATTTTGGAAGTGTCTGGATTTGAAAGAGTACGTCTACCAATTTATCAAAGTACTTCACACAATGGTTTCTATTGGTAAGTCTAATATTTTAATGTTTAAAAATGTTTTAATATATTAATGGTCATGCAATATTACTTGAAATCACGACCCGCATGTTCTAGAATTAGATATCATTAGTTTTTAATAATGCCATTTTTTCATCAAATGCAATGCAAGGCACTGAAATGTGTGTTTCTGTCGCTTTTGAATGAAAAGAATTATAGTAGGAACTTTGTTTGCGTATAAATAGCATATGCTGTGAAAGACTTTTTTATAGATAATTTTAGGTTAATTCTTTCAGTATAGTATATGAGTTTAATTATGCATACAGAATTTAATACATGTTTATCCGTTTTAGACCACTCCTGATAAAAAAGTGCTGTAACAAAAAAATTTTAAACTACTCGCTTTACTAGATTGTCATTGCTTTAATGATAACAATAAATTTTTTCTACATAAACATTACTAAAGAATTTTTATACAGAATGGAAGAAACTAATAGTTCCCAAGAAAGGACAAACAATGGACTTAGCTTATTTGTTTTTACAGGAACTACGCAACTCAAAGAGATTCGAGGGGAACAGTGATCGCAGGCACAGCGGGACAGCAATACGTTGATAATATATTCTTCAACCCTGATAACGATTATGAAATGGTCACTGTCAACAGATCACTGTAAGTGTTATTACTCATTTTACAAAAGTAGAATATATTTTCGGCTTATTTTTTGAAATTTGAAATTAAAATATTAAAAACTACATACAAAAATAATTTTGAAGTTAAATAATCTAAAGTTAGGTTAAGTTTTTTACTCATACCATAATGAATACTAGAGCAGGTAAACGAGGGAATAAAATTTTAAATATAAGAGAAAACAACTCCCAAGAGATGTTATTCTCAAGTACAACGTTCAATCAATGGAAAAAATACGGATGTACTATTTATTATATGTTGTGTTTCAAAATGAATATCGGGGTTTTAAGGTTTTGTACAATTTATTACATTTAATTTACAATATAAATAATACATCAAATGAAAGAGGAACTCAAAAAAAACAGTTTTGTAGGTATACCTGTGCGCAAGGACCGTTTCCTCTGTCTTCCGTTAGAAAGCGCTAGAAGCAAAGATGGTTACTAGTACATGAAGATTATTCAGTAATGAATCGACATTTCACACAAATAAAACACTCATAAAGTTTGTATCTGGGGGTAGCTATAATCCCCACGAAATGGTACAGTTGCAACGAGACTCCTGAAAATTGAATTTTTTGTGCCCAATCCTGGCGAAAGTTTATGGGGCTTTCTTTTTTGCTGAAGCAACTGTAAACTGGTATTTCTTCTCTTGATGCACAACTTGGCTCTTTCCTCAATTGGAAGAAGCTGAACCACAGAACTTTATTTAGCAGCAAGATGGTGTGCTACCTCACTTGTATAACTCAATAAGGGATTTGTTAAACGACGTGTCAGCCGATTGCAGGATTGGCCGGATGACAGAGGTTGTTGTTTTGCATGGCCTCCACGTTCACCCTATCTATCTAACGCTATGCGGTTTTTACCTCCTTTTTTGTTGAGGGTTCATAAAGGTGTTTCTGCTATCAGCAGACCTACCGGTACCCGACTTAAGAAACAGGATTGAAGCAGTTGTTGTAACAATTACAAGTATGTTGCTTGTTTGCTGTTGCAACTTTCGGACTCTCGAGAAGTTTATCTATTCTCATCAACAAAATCAAGACATTAATGTTTTTCTTTACCACTCCTGATTTTCAAGACTCGAATAAACCTAGTGGTTACACAAAAATAAAGTTTTTAGTAGATTTTGCTTGAATAAACATTTTTTAATTAAATATATATGTTTAAAAAATCAAAACTGATGATCTAAATTGTGTTTTCCTTAAATTTGGAATGTTTTAAACAATAATATCGTTTACTAGATCTGATGGTGATGATTACCACCACATTTTGCCTCACAAAAATTTCCGCTAGCTGTATTTTACCACTAAAATGTAATATTAATTTTTAAATGGTTTAACCCTTTCATGAGTAATGACATTCTGGTATGTCATGAGCTATCGTTTGCAGAGGTGTAACTTCTAAAACCTGAAAATCCCCAAAGGAGTAAACAAATTTCTCTGAATGCATGACACCTCAAAAATAAGTTGCTTATTATGGTACAATACCAAATTTAATAAAATAGGCAAATTTTAACTAAAAACGTAAATTAATTCACTAATTAAATATTTTTCTTTGTATGAAAATTTGCAAAACAAAGGAGTATTCACTAAGACACATTACAATCAGGGCACTGATAGGTTGTGGCCTTTTACTTTTGCTCTCTTTTTGTTGTATTGTAGCATATGTAGCATCTCTTTTTTAAATTCCTTGTTTGTTGGAAGCGATTGAGAAATGTGTATGGGGCCATTAGAGAAAGTTTTTTGAAGTCAGATTTGGAACCAGCAACTTCAAAAATCCCTGGGAAACAATTTCCTATCATTTTCTAAATTTTCTAATTTTGGCCCTTGGAGCCACTTGGAGCATCGGCGACGTTTTTCGATGTCAGATTTGAAACTGGCAATCTCAAAAACCTCCGAGAAGTGGTTTTTACCACTTTTTTTTATCAATTTTTAGATATTAAAAAAAGATGCACTTTTGAATGCATTTTATGCAACCCCGATGAAATTCTGTCCGAGACGTCAATCATCATATGTAGACTTTTTTCCTGATCCATTTCTGAACACAATTCAGAAAACTCCATGTCGATCCGAGCTGTATCGCAAAATTAAATTATTACAGTGGAATTTGGTCTAATTTCCCTGGTCTACAGTAGATAGTGAATCATTCGTTCCTAAACAGCAAACCAAGCCCTCTAACGCCTCTCCCCTCTCAATAAAGGGTTACTCTCACACATTCCTTCCCTTATTCCGCTCAGACATTCCAGTGACACCGTTTAAAAACTATTTTGTGTAAAGTGTCTCAAAAATGAATGAAATTTGTGTGGCTAGCAAAACACTGCAAATAACAATCCAGAACCTCACCACTCCTTTTGTACTATTTGTATGACGTTGTAGAACATCATTACTATTTAAGTGCAATTTGCCCTACTAGATGTACTCTGTAAAGGGTTAAACGAAGTTACTAGTTTAAGTTTTGTTTAATAAAGCCTAATATTTGTAATGTTTAGGCATAATTTTATGAAACAATATCACAGGTTTGTAAAAAGGTTTTGGTATAGGTCATATATACAAAAACATTAATTAATAAGCTAAATATACATGTGATTCTATATTATAGTATAATATTATATTGTTTCTAAAATTGTAATAACTTTTTTTGTTCCCTGATCTGGGTTTATCCCTGATGGATCCAGAGCTGGCATTGAAAGGTAAGACAGAACTTCGGGCTTGTCCATTGTGTGTGCGCTTGGCTTAGAAGATATAGCTGCCGGCAGAATAATCGTGTTGCTTTGTCTTTTTAAAATATGCAAATCATGGGAACGCCTTAGTACAGAATCAGCTGTACATTAATTGCTATTTTGTTGTATGTGTTCGCTAAGGGAAGAAAAACAAATGGATGATATATTTATTTTTAGTTCTTAATGTAATGTTTCAATACTAGCTATAATAAGTTGCCGGGCTTTAAAAAATATAGCTGCAAATGAACTAGATAGTGCTTCTTCACGCATGACTTTACCATGAAGCCTACAAGCTGAATTTGGATAAAAAACAATTATTATCTTCACTTACGATGAGGTACAGATAGTTGCAATAAATATCCTTTGAGGGAAATGCCACTCAAAGTTATTTGGCATTGGTCACATGAGGATCCTTAAGTGAAATACTCCATTCTTAATGCATAGCCAGCATTTAACGTCTATTTACACAGGTCTGTGACGTATCAGTGCCGTGACAGTTTAGCATCAGTGCTGTCCGTGTTTCCTCATCCCCACACATCAGTGCCATGACAGTTTGGCGTTTGGTACCAGTGGGCCTGTATTTGTAAATTAACAGAAGTTCACATTTTTATAATTCTATTAAAAATACAAATAATTCGACCACGCAGGTGAACCACTGACATGACATGAGTTGAGCGAATTTCCAAAATTAAGTGTATATGTTTTAGGGTTTAAACCTACTATTTGGGAAATTTATCTACTCACGAAGGTGCTGAATAGGTTCTAATATATTAGTAGAATTTTTTACACCTAAGCCTCCAGCTTCAACTCACACGCTCCTTCGTTCCACTCGCAGTGGAAAAACTCGTTTTGAGAGTTTGCAATTCGACCTTAAGGCCTCGGATTTGGACTGCTTTGCTTCGCTCACAGCTTACAATCTCGGGCAGTCAGCCTTGGATCAGAAGATGCCCCACGGTAAAATCCCCCACGTGGATTTGAACCGGGTACTTTATGGTATTACCTTTCAATCGATTTTGGAGAAACCAAACAAGCTACAAGGTTGTGTAAAAAACAAAATGTCCAGAATAATAGCCTACATTTATTTTTTTAGATAAAATCCGTCAAATTTTCATTTTAGTACGAAAAATCTAAAAAAAATAGTTACTTCTGGTTGGCCGATTTTATTTACTACAAACTCGTCCGAGCGACCTAGACAACCAACGTGTGTGTACCAAATTTAGACCAAACCGGACTTAATATGCGGCCATTAGAGTGCGAACACATATACAAAAGTTTTAATAACACCCCAACACATGTTCTGGGGACAATGATCGATGCTCATTTATTTACTACTCCCGACCTTATGTCTGACCATAAGAGTAGTTGCAATAACTCATCTTGCCTATGGGAATTCGCTAATAACTTAGACCAAGCATTTTCAACAGTTTTTAACCTCAAAGAAGATCATATAGATAGTTAAATATTAGATAGTTCCTCATATCCAGATATCATATTCATATCATTTTTCATTTCCTCTCCTATGTTGCTTCAGATTTCATTTTTTAACCCCAAATGCTAATTAAATCACTTTAAAGTGCTGGGCCATTTTTGAGCATCTTGCACGGTTAGTTAAACAATTATTTTTTATATGAAAATATATTTAAATAGCATGTGTTATATGTCAAATATTTCATAACAACATGTTCTACAATATAAAATAAAACACTTAACCACTTGGTGTTTAAAAAATGACGTCCTTAGTGTGTTGGAGTAAAAAATTTGATTATATTTTTTTTTAATTTGTAGGCACATAGATGGTCTTGAAAATGTAGTAATGTAAATTCCAAAATATACAAATTGTTCTAATTTTAGTTCTGAATAAGAAATGTGTCACAAAAAACTAGTTAATCTAAAACATTAACTAAAAATTTAAAAAATAACACATATGGTAATTTTTGAGAAAATGTATTATACAGTACGTGAATAAGTATTTGTATACCATTTCACAAATAAACCATGTTGAGTCCACAAATGCAAAATGTCTAATATAATAATAATATAGTAAGATATGTACAGTAAAAAATGTTTATGAACCGACCAAAAAATCTTAGTCAGTTGCGCTGCGTAGTTTTTATACAAACTACAGCTTACAGCTGACAATATTGTCATCTGTTACTTTTTTTTCTTCCAAATATGACAAACTCGCACTGCCTACTAGATAGAGAATTCAATTTACTTTCATTCTATGTGAAGGGCAAGTTTATCCGATAACTATTAGCTTAGATATATCGATTTTACGACGCTAGCACTTTCAAATGGTATGAACAGGTTGCACAGTGTGATAGTAGCACTTGGAGGGTTAATGAAATGTCCATATTATATTTATGATTAGATAGATCGTATTAAATTGGATATTTCCTGACAAATTTAATGAGTTGTTCGTCATTCATTGTAAACAAACAAAAAATCACGCCCATAAAATTCTAAAAATATCGATGAGAATTAATTTAACAAGCACATAAGGATACTGAAGCAGCACTGATACGGACATGCACAGAGCATGTGGAAACTCCTCTTTTCAAATCCGCAGAAGAAACATACTGAAGCAGCACTGATACGGACATGCACAGAGCATGTGGAAACTCCTCTTTTCAAATCCGCAGAAGAATATTGTTTCTCACTGATATGGAAACACGGATCCCATACGACACTGATACACTACAGACATGTGTAAATTTACCTTTATACTTCTGTTACTCTATATTTCTACCAGCTATACATAGAAAATCACTAAGTCTCTGCATGAAAAATTTGTAACAGGATTTTTTCTAAAAAGTGTATTATAAAATAGTAGTTGTAATATTTTTTGTCAGAAATTTAACTATCCTTAATTTTGATAGTAACCTTATTTCCTTTCTAGGAATAGTGAAACGACATTTACACAAAAATAAATAAATGGATTTAAAAAAAGTATAAATTCTGTTTTTGTATTTTATTTTTTAATGGAAAACTTAATTTCACTGTATTATACTGTATTTTATGGATTTGACTTGTCACAGCAATATATATGTGGACAGTTTGGTAATGAATTAGTTAAAAGTACGTGATAAATGTTGTTCTCCTGACTTTAAAAAAACAATTTAAGGTTTTAGTTGGTAAGTCACCCTAAATTACTAATTTCGTTAACTTCTACTCAGGTCTACATTTTAGTTCACTAAAACACTACCATGTAAATTTCACTGAAAACGGTTGTAAATTGAAGAAGTTGTAATGCTGACAAACATGATGGGACTAACAAAACTTTAAAGAAAATATTCTTTGCAGTAGAATATTTCGACTGAAAACTGTTCGGATTTAAAAAAATTCGGACTAACTGAAATCATCGAAATAATGTAAAAAAGAACGATAACTCAATAAAAACAGTCTATTGTAAAGCGAGCAGAGTGTACTCGAGCGAGAAAATTGCCCCGTCCCTGCAAGATTTCACTCTGTATGACGCAATATTAAAATTAAAGGTATTTTTTGGGTTACAGTATCTAACCTACAAAAGAAATACATTAAATGTTAAATGTAGAACGACCCATCGAGGGAGGATTCGATGATACATAACAAAACAAAAAAAGACGGTGTTTGTTTAGTTTCCTTCATCTACGACACACTTTTTTTTAACAAAAGACAGAACGGTCTGAAGATATTAGACCTAAATAGACCCTTCTAAAATCAACAAAAAATGTACAGTGTTTGTTTAATTTCCTTTATCTACGACACACTATTTGCCCGCTATGCCCTTGAGAAGACATGTGCTGGGATCTTGTCACCTTCTTTGTCATTTTACATTTCACAAGTACAGTAACTGGTTGACCTTGCTTATCTTTTTATTAATTTTTAGTTACAGTTCTTTGTACTTTATAGTTGTATTGTATAAAATTTTACAATATAACATTGAATAAACTGTAAAACATCGTTTCTTTTCCTCCGTTTGTCATTTAAGATCACTTTTCTGAACTTACAAACATAATTTTTAATGATTTTTTTTCTCTAATTAATTAGTGTTCGGATTAGCGGAGTTCGGATTAGTGGGACTCTACTGTATTTGGAATCGTTCTTTCATAAGTTGGGCAATAAATGAGTGTGCTGTATTACAGAAGTAAATAACAAATGCCAGAGCAACCTAAAGTACAAACCAAGTTTTAACTAAAATTAAACTTTATAATATTACAATTAATTCTGCATTAAATAGTACTTTATTCACTTGAATGTGAAATATCAAGAATAAATAAAAACAGGTTAGGTTAGACTGACATTTTCTAAATTGATAATAGTGTGTGTATTATAATTAATTACAACTGCTTGAGCTATAATTTGACCTATTTTGTGCTTTTGAATTGTTGAGAAATGGCACATGATCCATCCATTACCAATGCTAATGCACTGTGGGGCTTGTTTTTGGGGAGCTACCTTGTCAAAATGTTTCTATATTTATATTTTTTGTACATTTTTATTAATTTTTGTGTTGTATATTAAGGATTGTATGTTTTAATGTATTAAATAGTGAGAGCTACGTTTTTAACAGCCTACTTATAATGAGGGACTTGACATTGTTGGCGGGTTTCCAAATTTATAAAATTTGTCTGCCATTTTCCAATATGGCGCACAACTTGAAATTTTTGTATTTAATTCACTATATTCTGTGATGATTTTGGATAGAAAATGTAACTTGTTTAGTTCTTGTTTTGTATAAACTTAACAATTTAGTTAACAAGGCTATCTTTTACATCATTAAGACTTTCAGTGGAGCAGTGGTTTGAAGTTGTTGGTTAAATGAGTCAAATAATTTCAAATACGTACATCATACATAGGCGTAACTAGGACGACCGTATGGAGGGGGTTACAACAACCGGGGGGGAGGGGGGGCATGGACAATTAAAAAAAAATTAAGATGCAAAATAACACGTTTTAGGCTTCCCAAAAGTACTTTAAAATGATATAGGTATGTATACTTTTCGACTTCTAATAATAATTGTGATTTAGGCCCATTTTAGAATAATTTAGAATAGCAACCATGAACCATGACTCATCCCCCGTCAAATCTTTCCGTGCGCTGCCTCTAACCCCATAGGATCAGAACACACACAGAGTTTTTTTGTCTGCTTGCGAATTGTCATAAAATTTAAAGTGTGCACGCGGTAAAATTTCCGACACCGTGCCGTCTAAAATTCTTATTGGGATTCATTAAACTGTCTATTGATGAAGTGTCTAGTTCATCAATCACGAAGTCTTTTATGTAATATAGTATTTCTTTTAATGTTTTATTGACATGAAAAGTGAGCAACTCTCGCTTTATTGTTATTCAATCGCCGATTGAAAAGGAAGCAAAAAATATACATATTTGGGTATATCCAATCAATAAATAAAAGAAGAAAAGATTTTGGAGCATTCTACACTGTGTTTCTTGATTTGAGGAACTAGAAGAAACATTTTTCAATTATTTAAGAAAATCAGTTTCGTCATTTGAAGAACTGCACACGCGGCTGAAGTATAGTATTCTACGAAAAAAATACCAAAATAAGGAAAATTGGCGTGCATTTGGTCACATTCGCCACTGCTTCGGCGGAGACGATAGAAAATCCATCGATTGTAGTGGCAGCGAGCGGCTGCACAGATACTGTCACCGGCAAATAAGCAGATCGTTTATTTTTCCGACGAATGTGTATGCTCTAATACTCTCCTTCGCACCACTGTAAATATGACAGCGACAGCAAATAATCTGTGGCGGAAAACGCCGTGTGTTGCCTTTAGAACACTATACTTTGATACACTACACTGCATCTATATAAAATAAAGTGTCAGTGCCCAATTCAATCGAAGATAATGTCAGCAATATATTGATAATTTATTGTAGCTTACATTTGCATAGGTGTTGAAAACAAGTTAGGTATTTTATTATTAAACAAAGTCGGAAATATTTTTTCAATGGGGGGGGGTTATAACCCCCAAACCTCCCCCCCCCCTGGTTACACCTATGACATCATATGAAGGTAAATTGCAAAGTCCTGGAGAGACAGCTCCTTTTGGCATAAGTGTTTTTCCTAATTGCTATATTAGTGGATTGTCGGAGTTTTGCATTAAAAGCTAATGCCAATAAGTAAAATTAATTCATTTTCAAAATGCCCAATATTGTAACATTAAACGGCAGCCATTTTGTGTAGGCTGAACCTTTGATGTCTGATTTGCAGCATTGTGTTCTCCTAAAATATACCTTTAATTTGATGTACAACTCGACCTATGCTTCTATTTAAGATTTTTCTCCAACTCCCTACGGGCCGTCCCCCTATGGTAATAAAAAAATTATGATTTCTTTAAAATTTTGTTTTTTTGGTAGAGAAACGATGTAGGCCTACACCAAGTTTTGTTGCCTAATCTGCAATGATTACAAAAATATAACGCCATTCACAGACTTTTGAGACATCCTGTATATTAGGCCTATATATTGAATTATGGTGGTATGTTTGTGCACGTACGTTGTGTATAGTTGTATTGTAAATAACTGTATGTGGATGTAGAGTATACATGAATGATGTAAGTGTGATGCGTTACAATCACTGCCACATGTTAAAAGTAATTTATCCAAAATATTACCGCATAGGGTACAGTAACAAATTGCATACACAAGTGGATGTCTTCGGCTGTAGGGATTATTCTATTTCTAAGTTTTGTGTTAATTCATGGGGAAAGTAGAATAAGGATAAGGTTTTTCATTTCATGTTTTTCAAGTTCATCATCTTTATTTACAAATAAAACTGCAAATTCTCTCTTCTTTTTATTACTCAAACGCAACACTGAACCAGCATTACTAATTGAAATACCGCATGCCAAACAATAGTATTCTATTTATTTTCTACAATACCCAATTGATAGTTGAATTTGGAAGCATTAAATAAATGTTACGTGATTTGTGCTTTATTTTCTCACTGATTGAGCTATTTATTTGATCCAATTTTACAGTGTTGATGTATGGAAGACACCCATCGCTGCCCAACACAATTACTGGGGATTCAACGAAACACTTGCGGTCAGCGGTAGAGTCAAGGATCGTTTTGACGAAGACCATCTGCTAGAAGTTGACTACACACCTTTCCACATGAACAACCGTTCCATTCTCTCTGGGAAATGTCCTCCAGGCTGGGACTTGGTAGGAGATACTTGTTATATTTACATTGGTGCTCCGATGACGTTCTTCGAAGCTCGCGAATTTTGTAGGGTAAGTTTGTTTAATTTTGAAAATTAGTGGAATAGAATATACACCGACTTAACAACACATTTTAGGCCCTAACATGAATTAATATAAATTTTGTTTAGACGAAATCCTTATAAATATATTATTATTTCTCAAAAGTGTTTTTTTGTCGCTACTCCCTTAATTCTTCATTAAAATTATTTATTCAAACATCATTTTAAATATTCCAACATCAAACAGCTTAAAATTCATGTTTTCATTACAAAAATTTATTAAAAAGAACTTTTATATTACAATTCATATGGTTCCTAATGTAAGGCACCATCTATTAACAATCTGTTTAACTAACATGACAGCTGTTATTTAGATGTTTTACATTCTATATGCAAGCGTAATCTATCACGCAAACCAATCAAATTAAACCAACGTAAATAAATAAACGTAATTTACTTAATTAAATCAGTGTATTAAATCAGGTAAGTAGGCCTACTCCTAACATGCGAAATATTCACATGGGTCAGCTAGTCAAAAACATAGTATAAATTAATAAACAAGAACCAAACAAACAGGAAGAGGGAAAGTAGCTTTTGTATACAGGGTATATTACGAAATTCTGGACCATAAAGTTTATCTGAACATTGTGTTAAGATAGAAACACAACAAGAGGTGTTGGATGACAAGGTGTTTCATGGTGTCTACATGGTGGTTCTGAAATATTCAGATCCAAATTTACAGTGTGTTAAAAAAAACACAAAACATAAATTTGTTTAACAACTTACAACTGGGTTACCGAAATGTACATCAGGGAACTAGAATTATAATATCAATAAATGTTTTTCAAATTTTTTGTGTAGTGTTATTTACTGAACTTATGGTTTGGCTTCAGTGTTATTCACCACAGTACTCATTCAACTTCTACTGTATTGATTATAAAAGTTGAAACGTTTATTTTTCTTGGAGTTATTTTAATATGATGATTTAATATATTTATTCATTGTACGTAATGTTGTACTACACAATCTTTAACTGTTTCTATTTTTGTTGCAGTCTGACAAAACCTCAATGCCGTACGTTATGAGCAACTACCGAGAACTGCTCATCTTCTTGCGTAAACAACAGGAAAAGTTTCATTTCTACGACAGAGTCTGGGTTCAACATATCGACAAGATTAACCAGTGCACTGTCTTTACTTATCAAAACATTGAAATAGATCATTGCCAGAGGCTTAACCCTTTCCTTTGTGAAATGGGTAAGTAAATTAATAACAATAAGTGCTTAGTTTATTGTAATTCAACTTGTCCAGATTTTTGAACAAAAAACTCAGTGTTAACTTGGTTTCCATATTCTCATTGTGGTTTATTTGAATTAAGTCAATAATTATAATGATATTTGTTTACAGTTTTCATGGTAATTACCTGTTTTATTAATTTTGTATCACTATGGGTTTGATTGGTTGTGTTTCAAAATTGATATCAGGGTTGCAAGGTTTTGTAGTACTTATTAAATTTAACTTAATTATAAAAAATAGATCAAATGAAAGAGCAACTCAATAGTTGTTGGTACACCTGTGCATGCACTGTTTCCTCTATCTTCCTTTAGCAAAGATAGCGACTAGTGAACAGAAAGCTTTTTGTGTTTTACATTTTGCAAGGACTGAACCTGTAGTTACAGTGCAATGTGCGTTCCGTATTAAGTTCAAATGTAATCCTCCAGGTGATAATAACATCCGTGGATGGTATCATAAATTTAAAGCCAGCCGATGTAATGTCGTACGGGATGAACAAGAGTGACTGAAGAACGTTTTGAAAGAATGAGAGTCCTTTAATGTTAGCCCCAAGAAATCAGTTCGAAGAGTAGGCGTGAATTAACAATTCCATCAATGTTGGTGTAGAGAGTTTTAAGGAGGCAATTACAACTACGTCCTTATCGCTTGCAGTTGTTACAAGCTCTACAGGTTACGGTTTATGTGTCAACTTTGCAAACGATGTGTTGCTGCATGATGAAGATTTTCTGGATTGTGTCGTCTTCAGTGATGAATCGTCATTTCACCTAAGCGGATAAGTGAACATTCATAATGTGCGCATCTGGGGGTCAGCAAATTCCCAGATGGTACAGCACGAGCCTCTCCTAAATTGAATGTTTTTTGTGCCACATTCCCACGGAACGTTTATGGGCCTTTCTTTTTTGCTGAAGCAACTGTAACTGGTGTTTTCTTATCTTGTTGCACTACAACTATGGCTCCTTCCTCAATTGGAAGAAGCTGAACCACAAAACTTTATTTGGCAGCAAGATGGTGCGCCTAAATAACTCAGTACCCCTGGATTGGCTGCAAGGGCCGGATGACGGAGCTTGTTTCACATGGCCTCCATGTTCACTCGCTCTGACTTTATTTTACCTTTGGAGTTCATAAAAAATATGTTTTTGTGGTTCCGTAACTAGCTAATCTGTCCGACTTAAGAAACACGATTGAAGCAGTTGTTGCAACAATTACTCCAGACATACTGAACAAGGTTTGGGATGAACTTGGCTATCGACTTGATGTGTGTTGTGTGGCGAATGGTGCTAATATTGAACACTTGTAGGAAAAACTGATTGAGTTGGTCTTTTATTTGATGTATTATTTGTAATTGTAAGTTAAATGTAACAATAAAGCTTTAAAACCCTGATATTCATTTTGAAACACCCTGTATAATAATAACAATATAATATTTTACTATACTGTGGTAATAATTTAATGGGGAATAGATCATCTGCCTAGTCAGGGCCGGCGCAAGGACCATGCGGACGCATGGGGCGCCGCCAGGGAAGGGGCGCCGACACGCCAGCAAAAAGTTCAAGACCAAGGCGCCTTCAAACATTTTTTTTCACCAAAAAATGTTTGCCTAAAGACGTGGCCGCCCTTTTCGGGTTTTAAAAGAAACTCCCTATTTCTGTTTAGCGCTTTTTTAGGGACAGGCAACCTACACCGCTATAGGGCACCATCCTTTCAGAGTCGGC
>JAGFPH010000097.1:59015-84948 GCA_018207615.1 Philaenus spumarius
TTTGTAAGCAGAAGCTATATTTATTTTTGTAACGCATAACGTTACATGTTGTGTGAAGGTGCTAAAGCCTTGTGGTATAGGGAGGCTTAGTCTGTTTTAGCAAATCTCAGAGCCCGAATTGCGTTCCATACCAATAAAACATCCCCTAACCCTGCCATCATATCTGTATCTGGTTTGTAATTTTAACACTTTAACCGAAATATGGGTTCCAGACACGTTAATTAAAACATGCTGTCTCAGAGGTACCATCGTCTCTAACATGGAAATTTCATTTCCTCATGCTTAAATTAAGAGGGTTATGAGAAATAAACGCAAACTTATTTTAGAAAAAGTATTTAATTATCCTAAAACCTACAAGTACAGTACAGTTGTAACACTTACAGTCCTTGTAACGAAAATATTGTATGATTTTAAATTAGTAAATTCCCATAGTAACTAAAACATAGAAGAATGGTCTGATAGATAAAAAAGACGCAATATATAATAATAGATTTTTGTAATTCATATATACATATACAAATTTGTTAAGACCCAAAATAATTAAAGTATAATCATTTAAATAAACATAAAGCAAAGAATAAGCAGACCATATATAATAAAGATAAAAAAGCAGACTTAAAAATATTCATGAATAAAAATGTATAATATATATAAAGTGTATAAAAGTTCACAATAACTAAAAACAGTGGTGCAGTTGAAGAAAGTAATTAAAGGTGGATGATTAGTCACATAATAGACAATTTTATTAATAAAGTATATGACAAAGTGGAAGAAAACATTTGTAATAGACAAACCATATAATGAGCGTTTATATAAATGCACAGTACAGGCGAACTTGATCAGAGGACTGTTGAAGCTTGCGTTAATCATACAAGCCATGTACAGCAAGCTCAAGAAAAAAATGGTGATAAGTTAACTTATATCTGTGTATGATGTGAAAGTAAAATTCACGAAAATGTGGTTTTTTGATGTAGGAGGATAATGATTGATATGTTAAAGTAAACTTCAAGTGATACAGAGTTGTTGTACGCTTGGACATAAAAATCCGTCGAATATATTCGAAGTAATGTGAACTTATAAAAGTGCGGCCACGAGGCGGTCTTTTGGAGTGTCGACGTTGTGTGTGTGACTAAAATATCCTTTATAATCCGACAAATCCTAGGTTAAAACACTTGTGTGAACAGTTTCGTGAGTATTAATGGCCATAATATTTAATAATATCAGTCTGCATTTCAAAATTTTAAACTTTTTTAACATGTAACTTCACTTAATTTGGTATTGCATCATAACTTAGTAAACATAATTGTAACTGGTATCTTGTATAAATTTTTGATAATTTGTTTTGTTTGTATCAAGATGATGATAAAGTTGTTTGTACATAATTATTTTTTCATAATGTGTGAGTAAAAACATAGTTGTTCCGCCACGATGTCTTGAATTCTTTCGTTTAACCATGGCCACCCATTAGTGAGTACTTTGCAGTCAAAGACACACGACCTGAGAAATTAAATTTACAGTAGCATATTTTTAGAAATAATTATACATGCATAAATAAATATGAGAACATGCAAATGGGTTATATGTGGATTATTAATTTTTTTTTTATAAGAGTTAAGTAAAGAAGTTTTATAAGGTTTTACAAAGGAGGTTTTAAGGTGTAAGGTGGAGTTGTAAGTTGGAGTTAAGGTGAGTCACGTGGTGTATAATTATTGTAATGGAGGTTGAAGAGTGAGGAGTGTTTTTTATGATTAAAGTTATATGATGAGCGACGATTTTTAAAGGTGAACAAGTATATGAAGTATAGGCAAGTTGAGCAATAATCCACATATAACGTTTTTATTAATTTGAACATTTTTTAAATTTTTTTCAAAGTTTTTCGACGACCCATTTTTTTTAACATTTTATTATATTTTATTTTATTTTTGTAACCATCCGTTACACAGTCTCGCTAATCCGGACTTGACGGAACCGGACCCTGTCCGGATTAGTGAAAGTCCGGATTAGACGGAAAAAGCCTAAAAAATGCATGAAATGTATACCGTTTGTGTTTTTAGAGAGAAAACGTATTAAAACTGGTGTTTTGGTAATACAGTATACAGTAAATATCAGCGACCACAGAACGCAAGAGTGAAGCCAGTTTTAGAGTCAAATACTCACACAATATGACGGATGCAAGTCGCGAGCCGAAGTGTTGCCACAATACCCGCAAACTGTTGTATGATAAAAACTACAATAGCCAATTTTTTCAAAAAAATACTTTTCAGAAAATGTAGCTTTTCAGCTACATTTCTCTCGCTTGCATGACGCACCTGCCCTAAAAACAAAAAAATTTCCCGCAATGCAACTTTTTGATGTCACGAATTAAAAAGTATAAAAAAGTTTGGACTTTATTTGATTTTTAAAGTGCCAAACCATTTTTATTTTTAAATTGTGAACACACCATTAGCGTCCCACACTATTAAACAGTAAGTTTGTCAAATTTCAAAGATTTTTGAGCATTTTCAGCTATTGAAACCACAGTGTAAATGATTATTCGACAAGTAGTTAGACAGACAGTCTGCAGTCAGGTATAGTGCGGCGAGCTGGTGAAGTGAGTCACTTCCTTGAAATACTGTGGGACAAAACATAATTGGCCGACCCTTTCTATCCTAGGCTGAGCTTTCTCTTCATGCTAAAAATAGCCAAGGGCAGAATGAACCCTTAACTATTTTCGCTCTCGGCAAACAACAATTGCGTGTACTGTACCCAGTAAAATACTGCAATTTCTATTTTTTTTTTTTTTTTTTTTTTAAGGTCGTCCGGATTATTGGAGACCGGATTTGAGAGACTGTACTGTAGTATCAAATAAAAAAGTCCAAACATCTTTTTTTTAGGGTTAGTTCCTAAGGCCCGGGCTGGTTGCATAAACCTGGCAATGACCCTATAATTATGTTTCTCACAGGTGTACGGACGTTTCTTGGTGGGTCTATAGTTCTCCACGTGTAAGGAAGTCCATAAATATTCTTGTTTCCTTAGTCGGCCAAAAATGTACTCTGGTAATTTGTGATCCTCGACTATCATTTCTTAATGTTGCTCTATTGCCTGTTCTTCATTGTCCGACGGCTCATTGTTATCTTCACTGTCCCCACTATCTCTCGGTTGATTTTCATTCGGTAAAACATAGTCCGGATCTCCATCCGAATCATCAATAACATCACTCTCACTCTCTGATTCGTAGATGGACGATCAATTTTCCTACAAGACCAATACACTGAACAGAAATTAATAACAATGCGGAAAAATCAATAAAATAACAAGACTTTACTATTGTTGGATTTTTACAACTATGTAGTTCGAAACATCCCGTCTGCAGGGCGGGTAAGCACCAAACTTAATCCGAAACGTTCCGTCAGGGTTGAAAAAGTCACTGCCTTGCCCACTAGACACTAACTGCCTGGAAAAAAGTTTAGAGTGGGGGATAAGGGAGTATGGAGAAGGTAATGAGAAGCTCCGCGTATATGAACAAACAGTGTTGCCACTATTGAGTACTTAAATTTCCCATCCGTCTCAGATGGGTGTTTCGGTTAAAGTGTTAATGTGGTTTAATGTTATAAATATTCAGTAGTATTTTGAAATTAAAGGCTTTTCTGCATTATAATTATAGAAGTTGTAAACTTCCCTAAACTCTGTTGTTATAAAATTTCTTGGTAGCCGAACCACTGTTGCTGAGTGTTTAGGTAATAATGACATTGACAGTGTGAAAAATAGTTTCAAACCCCACTTTGTATGAAAGGTTAATACCTCGAAAGCAAAATACGAAGTATGCCCAGAAAGTAAGTTCCGTTACTATTTTTATCCTCGGGAGCGCTGCGATCGCAGTTCTACACAAAATCCCGCCGTGTGTGAAATCAGATCTGTGATTCGTTTTCTGAATGGAAAGAACCAATTGACATTTATCGACAAATCTGTAGGTTTATGGATAAAATGCAATGAGTGAATCAATGGTGAGAAGATGGGTCTGACAGTTCAATGAAGGACTTGATCAAGTGCTTGAAGAAGAACAAAGTGGGCGTCCATCTTTGGTTACTGATGAATTAGTTCATGCAGTTGACAAAATGATTAAGGAAAACCATAAGTTTACAATTAAAATTAATGCTCTTGCTACAGAATTTCCGCAAATTTCACTATCACTAATTCATGGAATTGTTGCTGGATAACTGGGTTTTTCCAAATTTTTGCTCACGTTGGGTACACATAATTCTTACGGAACAACACAAATAACAACGGATGGGCAGTGCACTTCAGTTATTGACACAATAACTTTCTGTCTCAGATAGTCACGGTGGTCGAAACTTAGGTTCCTTATGACACCCATGAAATTAAACGGCAATCGATGGAATGGAGGCACACTTCGTCCCCAGCAACACAAAAATTCAAGACTGTCTTGAAAAGTCATGTGCACACTATATTGGGATAGCCAAGGCATTTTACTGATTGACTTTTTGCCGCGAGGTGAAACAATCAATACAAATGTTTACTGTGAGACGCTTAAGAAACTGCGCCGCGCAATACAGAACAAGCACCAAGGAATAATATCAAAAGGTGTTGTCTTTCATGACAACGTTCGACCACACACTGTGAATGTGACAAAAAACTCCTTAAGGACTTTGGCTGGGACATGTTTGACCATCCTTCGTACAGCCTGTCCTCGCTCCTAGCAACTTCCATCTCTTTTTGCATCTGAAATCTTTCCTTGGTGGTCAACACTTCAACAACGATGGTGAGCTGAAAGAACATGTCACCACATGGTTAAAAACACAGGCGGAAACCATATGCAAAACACAGGCATACAAAAACTTGGGTCACGCTATGTGAACTGCCTGGGAAATTACGATAGATATGTAGAAACATAGTTTAATTAAGGGTTGTAGATTTTTGTACAATAAATTGTTTTCCTGTATTTGTACATGATTTTGTTTTATTACCGAACTGAACTTACTTTCTGGTCATACCTCGTACAATGACTTTGATATTAATGTAATCAAATTATGTTAGAAAATGTATGACTATATAACGTAAATGTTTCATTTTCATGAGTAATGTGTCACCTTTGTTAATACAGATCCCAAGGTGCACATAGACCCTCTGAGTTGGAGAGACGATGTAATTACGGTCGCTGTGCTAGGTTCAGTATTACTGGCTATCCTATTGGTCGCTGTGGTTATATTTCTGTGGTTGTCGAAGAATCGTCACCGGCATGCGGAAAGGTTACAGCGCAGAAACTCTATTAGACAGTCGTTACATTCTGTCAGGTCGATAGGTTCGTCTCATGGCGGCTTTGCTACAATTGGTGGATATAGACACAAAAATGGAACTGTAAGTAATCTTGTAGTTTTAAATAATAATTTGATCCTTGAAAGTATTTTCATAATTATTTTGCATAATTTAACTTCATGCTAAATTGCCATTGAGATTTTATGAACAACTCGAATTTTCTTGAAATAATAACAGAGAATGGTTCAATTTAATTTGACTAGTACTGACCATAAGTTATCTGTAACATGTTTATTTGAAAAGAAGATGATATGGCAACTCGCTTGGCTCTAAGTAAGTTGTGAGAGGATCATAGACATATATTTGTTACAATAACCTAACCCTATCCAGAATATTTGTTCATATCTTTAATTCCAATAACAGATAAATAGGCTATTAAATACAGTCAAGTGCTCTACTAACACATTCAAAAACAATATGCTTTAGTACGTATAAATCCTATGGCTAACTCTACGGGCAAAACTTTGGCAATCAATAAACACAGCAATCAAATAAAGAATTACCACAATTTTATTATAAAACAAACCAAAACTGATTCTACTTAACTTGATACAAAATCAATTTTCCCAAATATTTACTAGAAATGTGCCCTTACCTTATTTTGTCCTCGTGGCTTCTTCCGGCTAGATCGTCTCGCCTCGACGTACACATCCTCTAGTTCCACCCAAAAAGCCCCCTCTCGAATTTATTCCACTCTATTTAACATCACTGTCCCCACTCAGTTTTACTCATCTAGCTTAGTTGTTGGCTTACTACAAAATGCAACTATACGATGTATGCGTGTTGCACAGTACAGATACAATTCGACTTCTAATATAATTATCTAAATATGAACTAATTAATAATATCACTCATCTTTTTTTGTAACAGACCTTTTGACAATAAAAATAGAAATTCTTTATACGTCTATAATTTTTGCTGTTATAGAAAGCAAATTTGACTTTAAAAAAAAATAGGTGTAAAAAACAAATAATTTTTCAAATTTGTTGAAATTTATTAAAATAAATATGGATAATATTATCAGTGATGCATCAGGTGCTTTTTTGCACAAAATGGTTTTGTTACAAAACTGTATTTATACAGCATAACTTTTTTTAAATGGTAGAAAATGAAAGCGCTAATATTTATTTTGAAATTTTATAAACAGCAGTCATTCGCAACAATGAAAGTAATAGTTACTAAGTTTTCTTACGTTAGGCCTATAAGTATAACACTACTGAAGTTGGTATTGTAGTGTTATAAAATGACTACATCAAAACAAGTTTCTGTATTATTCTTTTTGAAGAATCACTCTCAAATCCTTATAAAATATGGCTAATGAGAATGATAACGGGAAAACATATATTGATGTGAACTTTGTAACATCCTCAATTTACCAAAGATACATCTTTTAATCAAATGACCATAAGTCAAGTAAATATTGTAGAGTGAGCATTATAAAAGATTAATCGATAGGTGTATATAGATTGAACAAAGTGCAATCCAAAACTATAACAAACCAATGGTTTCTCTCCAGGACTAAACACAGTGCAATTCATGAACATTATTTAAAGATTTGTATCAAATAGACATTCCCAAAATGACTAACAATTGTGTGATATGATCGAGATATATGAGTGAATCGAAAATTAAAAGCCAGTGGTCTATCTATGAACTTACAAAACGCGAAGAAATCAAGCAGTTTGGTTTATCCGTTTAGAAATAGGAGAGGATAGTGATATCCGCCTTCATCATTCTTCTGAACTGAACTCTCGTAATATCGAGACGTGTGTGAAAAGTCTTTTAACAGTAACAAAAAGAAGAAGATCGATGCGACTGACTAACACAGACGTTTAGAACATTTAAATCAGTGGATTGATTTGATTTTGTTAGATAAAGGACTTAGTTCCACAACCTTACCAACATGGATGCCACGAGGAAGATTCTAGCATCGGACACCATCCACAACTGTCTTCATAACAAAAAGTGTGATAAACTGTATAACAATTGGTTTAAGAAAAAAGTGAATTAAGTTAAATTATGCTTTAAAAAATCCATGGTACGTCCGTACGTTTCAATACATCTAAGTTAGACAATACTCTCATTTGAATTAAGATAGAAATCATTTCATTTCTATGCCTATATATATATAAATGTTTTTTTGTTTAATTCGAAATTAATAAATGTCAAAGCTTTTCTTTCAAATGGTGTACGCTATTCTTTGCCTAAGCCAATTTCCTCTCCCACGCTAGCTTCAGGTCACAATGTATTCACTCCCCAATAATTAGTCTAACAAAAGAAAAGTAAATTCATTTTATTTTTAAAACAACCAAAATATTTTAATAATAATTTTTTAAATTTTTTGCAAAGCACTCGTTGCAGCTTACTGTAACATTTTGTTTTATTTTCATTTTCAGAGTCAACATTCGTCGAGTCCGACAATGAATAAAGGCAGTGATTACAAGAAAATGAGCGGAAGTCTTGACTCCATGGATAAATCTCAGCTCAACTCGTCGTTGGAAGAAGATACTCAAAGCTATGACATCTACGAGGCGCACAACCCTTCAGCAGTCGAAGCTGTCAATCCTGGATTTGATTTGGCCTATAGAAACCAAGGTAGGCTAATCATTTTAAGGTGTCAACATCTAAGAGGTCGCTGTCAGAGTTTTACACGCTCTATATATAATGTATTTAGCTCTTTGGATAAAACTGATTGATTTTCAAGCAAATGAGCAATTAACTTGTTTACTTAAATGTTTTTTTCAAAAATTTAGTATGTTATTATTATTAGAGCCTACATTTCCTTCTTGCACTATATACTTCTCGACATCATTCAATCATGCTAATTATAATGAAGCAAACTTTATAAAAAATCTTTTACTTTTTACAGCTTCTCAATCAAAAGGAAAAGGTAGGTTTTATTAAATCATAGCAATGTCAATGTGTTGTCAATGTAGTATGTGAATTGAGCTTGGCATGTTCTTGATTGATCAAAATAGCGTCTCTGTTAGTCTGAAACGTTGATTAATGTTTTGTATTTAACAAGTTTTAAGACCTGAGGCTTTATTTGTAAAACAAATATTTTTGTTGCTGGCTGCCTGGACCTGGGTTTGCCAAAAATGGAGATCAGTCGGTTAAACTGACATTCGATGCTCGCTTTTAATGTCTAAATAAAAAAATGGTTTGTTTTTAACAAAGTTATGAGAACTCATACTTGCTGCAAATATTGTTTTTTATATTTGTTTTATCTTTTATTCAGAAAGAGTTATTAGTGAATTTTGATAGGAAAGATGAGCTATTTGATCGAGAGTAGTAAATAAGTATCGATCTTGGTCCCCAGAACACGTTTTAGGGTGTCATTAAAAATTGTATATATATATATAGGTGTGTTTGCATCCTAACAGGCGCTTTTTAAGTCCAATTTGATACACAGATTGGTTGTCTAAGTCGCTTGAACGAGTTCGTTAGTAAAAAAAAAAGTACCCGGTTCTAATCCACATGGGGGATTTTACCGTAGTGGCATCTTCTGGTACAAAGCCGCGGCCGAGTTTGTACGCTGCGAAGCAGTCCATAACCCGAGGCCGCACGCAAACTGAGTTTTTCCGCTGCGAATGGAACGAAGCAGCCCGAGAGCCGAGCCTGGAGGCTTAGTTACAAACAAATTCTACAATTTTTTTCTAAAAGTAAAAATATAAATATAGAACACAATTCTCACAAAATTACATTTATTTGTCAAATAAACATATTTTTGTGGGCATTGTGTCCTGTACTTTTATTTGATTTATTTTTACATTTAGAAATAATATTTCTCATGAGTCAAGCTTGATTATTTTTATAAATTCTACTACTATATTACGTATACACTAGCAGCAATTCATCGTCTTTGTGGACAGACCAATTTCCCAAATTGTTGGTTCAAACCCTAAAACATATAAATTTAATTTTGGAAATTCGCTAAACCTACATCAGTGGTTCAGCTGCAGGATCGAATTATTTTATAAGTCAACTAGGTTCTGATACACTTAAACTTGATAAAATTTGTTTAGTTGGATGGAAATATTTTAATAAATACAAACAAAATATCTCATTAATTCCTTTTTGTTTTAGGTTTCCGTGACAATTCTACTTTTGCCTCCAGAGACAACAGTACATGGCAGTCACAAGAAGATTATCTACACAACTCTTCTACGCTACCTTGCAACACAAGTCTCGCCTTCACCGACTCAACGATGGACGCCATGAAGACCGACCCGGATTTCCAACACGATAAGGAATATTCCGTCTTTTACGAACGACCGAAAAGCTCAGCTTTACTGGAAACGAACTTAGACGAACCCTTACCCCCGCCACCGCCGAGGGCCAAGTCAGAAGCTCTTTTAGAAACAGATTTAGATTATTCCATGTCTCCGTCGAAACATGATCTCAGTTCGTTTCAACCCGCTTTAAGTAAAAGTCAACCTTTAGAGACGGCCATGTGATGGTTGATGAGACAGACGTTGCGAAAACCCGCTCCGCATCGATTGAAATTTCGTTTTTATAATTATATTAAGCACAAGAAAATTGAAGAAAGTTATGTGTAAGAGTTTTACTATTGTTATATTCAATGATATAGTATATAATTTATTTTCAATATAGAGGAAGTACATTACGGCCCAAAACTAACAACACGGCACTGAAACTTTATTATATAAATAAATAGAAACAGTTAAAAAATTACTTAGTAGCCTACAAGTAAAACCAACTATAACTCAAAGTTATTTGTGACAGAATTTATATTCTTTTTTTTAACTTTACTTATATTTTTCTAAGTAAATAATGAGCTGGACTTGTGAGAACAATATAGATGAAATAAAACAATAACACACAATATCACAACAAATACGTTTAATAAATCAAACGCGTTTCAACGACAAAGTCGCCATCCTCAGTGATAAAGCTACAAAAGCCAAAGTACAACTCAACTTTGGCTCAGTTGTACTTTGGCTTTTGTAGCTTTATCACTGAGGATGGCGACTTTGTCGTTGAAACGCGTTTGATTTATTAAACGTATTTGTTGTGAGATTGTGTGTTATTGTTTTATTTCATTTATATTTTTCTGTCAATCACATTCTATACATATTTTTCTAAATGTTTAAAATTGAAAATACCAGGTCTAGACTAAAAGTGGAAATCAAAAGATTAATACAGTTCGAGTGGAATTCATACCGAGTGGATCATCGTGACTTAAAATACAATGGTAAAATTTTACTCTTTTCTTCCGAAAACAGTTTGATAAATCTGAACTACACTTTAAAGTAAATTAGCTGCATAATAATGTTATACATGGTGACCCAGCTTAAGTGGACCAAAATCTAACCTTATATCTGCTAGCTTAATTCTAATGGAGAAATTTTGTGAAATTTCTTGCAGTGTGTTCAAATTTTTCAATCTTAGCGCCAAGCTTGAATTTTTTATGCAAACCAATATATTGTATGATGATTTTGGGTAGACAATATAATTTAAGAGATTTTTATTTGTTTTTTTTTTTAAATGGACGTAAAGGTATAATTAAATTAAATTACAACGTTACCGTTTAGTCTAGAGCCACTCTTACATATCATTATTTTCAACACAATTAAAATTAAAACTCTGTCTTGAAAAGAATTTTTAAGACTAATTATTATAAAGAAACTTGATTCGTGTTAATAATCATTTGTTAATCGTGTTAAAAAAATTGTTTAAAAATTTTTGGTTTTTGTAAAAAACCACGAATAAAAAAACTTTCCGAAATCTTAAGTTAATATATCGACCGGAAAACAAACTTATTTAGTTTGAATGTTTTATTTGGAATTTGTTAAGCATTCCACTTACTTTATATATTATAGAATATATTATTCTTTCTTACTAAATATTATAGAACAAAGTTTATATTGTTTTTATAAAGTATTATCGCCTTATTCTGACAGAAAAGCCTTACCAAAATATATAGTGCTTTAAATGTAATTAAATCAATTGTTCTTGATGCAAAGCAGATGGTTTTGTACTTGCTGCGTTCTTATATAACTTGTACCTAATTCTTTTTTCACTTACACAAAGCACAATACTATAGGATAATATGGTATTATAATGAAAACATAATATAAATGGCGTTGATATTTAATGAAATATTTTGTATACATGTAACATTCCAGTAGAGTTGTGGTTGCAACTTGTTTAAATTGTTTGTGTAGACAATATTGTTATTCATATTTAGAATTTATAGATAAAAACATGCAATTTTAGTTGTTAAATAGTTATTATATGATATTCCAAACTGTAACACTGCCTGTAAAACTGTGACACCATTCGTGAAATTGTTAAACAGTGAGACACAATGTACAATTTAATTTAAAATATCTGTTGTTAAAACTAGATAATTTTATGTCAGTTGTTTTCTACAGAAAGAGTTTAAGCTGAAATTTAAAGAAACAATTGAATTGTTAAAAGAATCTTATACGTTGCAAGAAAACTTAAGCGGATCCGAACATATTTGGAAATGTATTTCCTCTCAAAAACCCAATTCCTGCTTTTGACAAAAGTACTACATTTAAAATCTTCCTTTAACCGACCTTTTTGTTAAACAAAAGTTGAAAAAGAATGAGTCTTCTGTATTGTTATTATTTATTATTAGGTCATTTACCATCATTTGTGTGTTAAAATCAATACACGATGTTTTGGGAATATAAATCTAACCCTAGTTCCCTTAGGTTTTAGTTACTTCACAAAGGGAGATGACTCATATTCTTGAAACAAAACAGGTTTTTCAAAAAGGACGCAACCCTATTTTTGATGACGTGAATTTATTATTTAAAAAAATTAATATAACATATAATTAAACAATATTCAAATTACCTTTAACCTTTTATAATAAAGGTTCAAAATGACTTCCTCCATTTGAAAAGCAGTTTCGGACACGTTTCATAACATTTGCAGCCACTTTTTGTAGCGTTTGCTCAGTAATGTTTGAAATCTCACTTTCAATGTTATCCTTCAATTCGTCAATAGTTGAGGATTGTTTTGAAAAACAATACTTTTTAAATATCACCAAAGGAAAATGTCTGCAGAAGTAAGATAAGATCTGGGGATCTTGGAGGCCACAAACCTATTGATATCAAACGATGGCCAAAAAATTCCCGTAACATATCCAGTGTTTCATTAGAATTATGACACGTTACGTTATCCTGCTGGTTACCAGCAATATCGTTTGTGTAAATCTAACAAGGCCAAAAATTGTTCAATTAAGTTGTGATAAACCACACCATCTACAGATTTGTCAAAAAATTAAGGCCCTATAACACGATGCCGGGAGATCGCACACCAAACACTAATTTTACGTGTGTGTAGTGGTCGTTCGTGAAACGAGTGAGAATTTTCAGCTCTGCAAATGCAGCAGTTTTGGCTGTTAATGTAACCATCCAAGTGAAACCATGTCTCGTCACTAAAAAAAACAACGATCCAACATTTCAATACCCTTGTCATTAACAAGAGAATGCATCCAACGATAATACTGTAGACATTTACCGTGATCTACTTCTTTCAATTCATGAATGACACCTATGTGGTAAGCACGCAGTTTTAATTTTTTACGAGCCCTAAAAGCCTGAAAGTTCAGCCTGTGAAGATAACTTTCTAAGTCATTTGTTGGGTGAGCGATTCAAAAGTACTTTCACATCGTCTAGAACTTTCACTGTTAACAGTGATGGTTGATGTGTGCTTTTTCGATCATGTACACTGCCAGTCTCACAAAATTTATTAAACAGACGCGATATTGTTGACTTACTAGGTACTGAAGAATTGGAAAATTGTAACTGGAACTTGTCTTTTACTTGTTTGTAAGATTTATACGCACAATAAGTCACTAATAAACACGTTCACTTTGAGAAAGACATAGTTGAAAATATACAGACACCACAGAGGAAGTAAATTAATACTGGAATAGCACTAGTGCATTACAATAGCATATGACGAGTCAACAATGAGAACAGTTTTACCAGATTATCTAGGCGTAGCTTATACCTTTTTAAACTTCGGGTTGCATCCTTTTTTAAACACCTGTTATATTGATTTTAACATACAAACGATGGCAAATTTCTGAACAATCAATAATAATACAGTCGACTCCTTTTTCATCCTTTGGTTGGATAACTAAAAGGTCGGTTGAAAGGAAGATTTTGAGTGTAGTGTTTTTGAAGTCGCTTATAGTAGTAGGCATAAACGTCGAACAAATCTGTTTAAAACGTTACAAGAATCCCCGCAGTACTTCCTGGCTTAGTCTTGCCTGGCTGTTTTATAAATGTTACAACTTTTTGTACTTCATCCATTCTTTCAACAATTTCCATTTACTATAAAAACTTATTGTTAATTAAATATATTGTACATATAAAGTTTAGTTTTACGGTAATATATACAATTACCATAATTTCAGTGTTATACATTCCCTAGTTAAGTTTTTAGATACTCATTAAATGCTAATTTACAAAATATAAATACATTTATAGCATGAAGACTGACTGTGTTATATTACGGCTAACTTAGAATAGACTTTGCTATTTTGGCTTGAGGCTGATTTGCTTTTCCCGTCCGTTTAATATTCGCGCTGAATTTAAATGTGAAATCAGTCCTGTTTCAATTACAAAGCAATGTCTGGAAATGTGATATTTTGTTCTTCTTCGGTAAATATATTTACACAAATATTTGGTAGATTTTACAAATTAGGAATAGATATTTCGATTGACATTTAATAGATAAAAAAATGTTAGGTTTAAGTTTTTAAAGTATGTATGTAAATATGATCGTATTTGTATATATTTGTTTTAATGTTTATTAGATTTAAATGTTGTAAAGGCGGTGAAAAAATATTCATGAACATATATAATTGTGTATAAAATGCAAGAAAATAACTGTAGTAAAATATTCCCTTATCGTCTAAAAATTATTGTAAATTGTTAAAATTTATATAAGATTATTAGGATAAAGACTTATTCAAATAAAAGGTCTATATTTGTTTAAATTTAATCAAATTATTTGATTGATATATGATTATTTAATAGATGTTTACTTAATAAGTGTTATGGTAGGCTTTTTTGCAGCATTATGGAAAGAATTATGTAACAAGGTGAAAGCCGTAAGAAAGCTTTGCACACTTGTTACGTATGGTATTTGACCTAACCCCAAATAAAATAAAATCTATCGTAATAGAAATATAGGCTACAGCCAGTGGCGTCTCGTGTTATAGGTTCACTGCTTCAGTGAAAATGCAAACAATTTGGTTTGATAACATATTTTAACAACTAAATATTTAGTACTTGGTTTCATAAATCCAATAATATTGAGTGAAAAGTTGTTAAAATACGACAGGAAGTTACAATGTGTTGCTCTAGAAGTCATTTACAATGGCCGAATCAATTCAAAGAATGAGCCTCGTGGCCTGGGCGCTGGTGTACAGGGAAGCAGAGGGGGAATGGCCGGTATAACACACTGCTTGCCGCTCCACTCTAGATCCAGCGACACTCAGCTCCAACCAAAGATAGCCAAATGAACCCAAGTATACGAGCCTTTGCTCTACAAATCACAACTGTGGTACGTAAGCAGCGCGCTTATTCCTTCGTGTGTTTGTTTGTCTCTTGATTGATTTTTTAAGTAGCAACAGCTTGGGTCGACGCAAAACAGAAGAATAATAAATAAAATATATAAACAAAATTAAATGAAAACGATAAAATAAAATTATTGGAATGGATATTAAGAAAAATAAAAAACAATAAAGGTCTTTATTACTAAAATGTACTAAAATACATAATTATTTACTTACCTATGTCTTTGACACGATATCATGAGGGATGATTGGTAGGGGGGGGGGGGTATGCTTTTCCAGAGTTGTCCACCCATTTGAAGTTGCTTAAAAAATGGCCTGTTTTATTATGCCAGGACATGTAACATGAATTTTTAAAAGTCAGTAAATAAACTATACTAATATGTAAGACAACATCGTACTCAATTAATTTACAAACTCCAAATCTATAACTCAATTGTATCCATTATTCGCTTTTCAGTGATGTCTCAAAACTGCCAAATTGTATTTAAAAAATGCCTACCAGTGGCAATTTTTACTATTAAACAAATTTCAGACCCCCAGTGGGTTTAAACCCCCAAGCTAATAATTCACCAGCCACCACTGGCTGCACCCCAACAAAGTGAAATGCTGCAAAAATGTAAATAAATAGATCTGGCATTTTAATAATAAAGTTTAGAGGTTCTCCCATCTAAACAGCTGATCAAAGTGTTATGTAATTATAACTTATGTAAGACCAATAAACAATTCCAAAGTACAGTTTAACAAGTGGGATTCGGAAATTTTTCGATTTAAAAATTGAAGTTTTTTATTAAATTTAATTAAAAGCATAAAATGTAATTTTATTGAAGTATATTTTAGACTAATTTATATTTGGATATGTGTGAATGTAGTTTTTATCAGTATGATATGCTGTTGAACAATGTAAATGTAATATTATTAGAAAGACTTTTTATACAGTTTTCTAATAATCAATAAACTTTAAAATTGTACATATTTTAGTTTTGGGCATGTGAGAAGCACCTTGTAATATATTTTTACTGCAATTAAATTTTTTACAGCATGACTCAATACTATGATTTAAGAACTACCTTAGTGCGAGTAATTTTCATGTTAATTTACAAACACATAATTTTAAGGTTATAATTTCAGAAATATGTGTTAACCCCAGAAGTGTCACTAGAAAACTAGTCGATATTTCACCCAGTAAAAATCATCGAAAAGATTTTAAACCATTTGTAAACCATTGGAAAAGAAATGTTTTAAACTTATTTAAAAATTTCTTCTAAAACGTATATTTGCATATGTAATCATCGTTTTAAAATTGTAGTTTTCTAAACAGCTGATGCTGTGCAATAAAGCCCAAAGATATGACTCAAACTCGTCGCTTTTTAAGGCTCATAATCGTTAGACAGACTGGTTTTGAAAAGAATATAAAGACACCTTTGGATTCTTCAAGATTTGAACTTTCTACCACTGCATTCCAAACATTCGTCATTCTTATAGTTTCTTAGACATGACTTTTTTTGTAAACCCTTGAAATTGGACAGTTTTTGACCAATGAATAAGCACATTTTGCAATCGATTCATCTATTACAAATCGATATACTTGTATAATTACCGTTATATCGATTAGATTTTCGTTTGATATAAGGTAACCTAATTTATTTTTCATAGGCTATTCGGGTCTTTCCGTGAAATATGTAGATTTCTTCGGCACCCTAGACATTACCTTTTTCGATTGAATTAGCGTCGGGAACTGTATACTGTAGCCTATGTCAGTGAGAGAGTTTGTGTTGTTCTAATTTAGTGAAACAAACTGAAATAATATTATATAGAATTTTCAAGTACTGTATACAGTTTAATTCTATGTTTTATTAGAGACAGTTTGTTACGAGGGCCGTCCAGAAAGTAAAGAACGTTTTAGCATGGTTAAATAAAAACAAAAGATATCAACACCAAACTTTATTTACACAGCCACAGTACGTTATTCTACTTTTCTACGTAATCGCCATTGTTGTCGAGACACTTATTGTAACCTGGGGCCAGTTTCTCTATTCCGATGTTACACTCATCAGCCGCGAAAGATTTGAGCCATATTATCACTGCTTCTTTAAGTTCATCGTCATTTCCAAACTGTTTTCCACCCAAAAATTGCTTCAACTTTGGAAACAGATGAAAATCACTAGGTGCTAGGTCAGGGCTGTAGGGAGGATGACTAAAGATTTCCCACTTCAGACTTTGGAGTTCTTGCCGCGTTCGTGCCGAGGCATAAGGCCGGGCATTGTCGTGAATGAAAAAAACTTTAGCCGACAGCATTCCACGCCTCTTGTTTTGGATGGCGACAGTCGTTGAAGAGTCTCACAGTAGAATTCTGATTTTATTGTTGCCCCTCGTGGAATGAAATCCACATGGATTAATCCCTTTCGGTCCCAAAAAACCGTTGCCATGACTTTGCGAGTCTGCAACAATGGTTTTTGGGTTTTGAGGGCGAATTTGTGTGATGCCACTCCATTGACTGACGCTTACTTTCTGGAGTCTTATACGAAACCCATGTTTCATCTCCCGTAACAATACGATCAAGAAATTGGTCTCCATCTTTGTCATATTGAGTCAAAAATTCAAGGGCTGCCCACATGCGTTTCGCCTTATGGTCGTCCGTCAAAATCTTAGGCACCCACCGAGCACACACTTTCTTGTAACCAAGATGATCTGTCACTATCTCATGTAGGAGTGATCGTGAAATTTGTGGAAAAGAGTCATGTAAAGTCGTCAAAGTGAAACGTCGATTTTCCTGAATTGTTTCTTTAACATTTTTCTTCAGTTCATCCGTGACTAGTGATGGCCTCCCGCTCTGATCTTCATCATGCACGTTAGTTCTTCCTTGGTTAAACATGATACACCACTTTCTTACTGATGACTCATTCATCGCATCTTCACCATACACAGCTTTAATTTGCCTATAAATTTCAATGGGCTTAACTTTTTGAGCATTCAAAAAGCGGATTACACTCCGTACTTCACATTTGGCGGGATTTTCTATTAGTGCCGTCATTTTAAAACGCTGCGAAAACCGGTAGCGTGACCACACAGCAACGAGACTCACCTCACACTGAAGAGAAAGGAAGGGGCAAGCGGCCGCGCACGTAATCGCAGTAGTGGGGGATCTGCGCCGCACACGATGCGCATTCGTTCTTTACTTTCTGGACGGGATAATAAAATTTCATTTTTGGGTAAAGCATATACACTCCTAATTAGTATTTCAAAATAGGCCTAATTTTGTTAAAGGTCTTATAGTAGGAACATAAAAACTGGTGTTTACTAAAAACAATTTTTAAATGTATATATATTTTTATAAATTTCTATTTAGAACTAAATCCAGGCGATGATAACCACCGAGGTTTTTCGCCTTTAAAAAAAATGTAGAACTAAATTATAATACTTTTGTATGTTTTGAAAAAAATTACAAACAATTTTTACTACTTTATGTAGGCCTAAAGTTGGATTTTTCCATTACTGGAAATTTTGTGTTTTCTAAGCTAATAACTTTTTAAATTTTGCATAAATAAATTTTTAGTTGCATATATAAATTTTAGACCTTTTTCTACAAAAAAAGATATTGAACACTTTTATATTGGGGTATAATTAATTACTGTTTGGCGAATTTTTCAAAAAAAATCTTGCAAGCGCAAAAAAAGCATTCTGCAAAGTTAGCCTGACACTTCTAGGGTTAAGTGTAATTAATTGTACTTCTGTAATTTAAACAAATACTTATTTTATTTAATGAACAAATTTTATAAATATTTGTTGTGGATCCTGTATGTTAATATAAGAAATAAATTTAAGATGGACGTTTTATACTAAATTATAATATTGTTGTTTTCAAAATTAAGATTAAAATGTTTTTGTTTGGAAATCAGGAAAACCTAAAGTGGAGACAATGTAGAATATTTGTAAAGTTAATTATAATATAGTTTATATTATAAATTATTGTTTTAGGCTCTTTTTTGTATAATGGATATTGTTTAAATTTTATATTTAAAATTATAACAAAGCATTATTAGAAACAGTTGTTTTATTTTGTATCCTCGTTATGTTTTAGTATATTCATCAAAATCTTTGAAAAATCCCTTATAGTCTAAAGTAGTCTCAGCTCTTCGTGTATTGTTGAGTATCTTATGAGGTAACTATTGATATTATAAAATTTGCCTGCATCTTCCAAGCGTGCTTGTAACACCAACTGAAGGTATATCAGTTTTGAAAATTGTATTAAATCTTATTTTCAAACTAAACTGTAGAGAAAACTCAAAATTAATGAACTAAGTGTGGAAGAGATTAAGAGATGAGTATCAACAGTCTATGCTTTGTTTTTAATCGATGCTGTAAGACTTTTTTTAAACCGGTTTGTATTATTAATGTTTTTGTTTTACTTTTTTATAATTTAAATTAATAAATAAGATTTTATTGAATGTTATTAATTAATTCACAAAATAACTATGGTTGCTTTCCTTATTTTATTCGGACTGTAAGACGCTATATTAAATATGTCATATTGAATTCGTTTTATAAAATACAAAAATAATAATTGATGTTTTACTGCTGTCGATGTTTTCAATACGGATAAAGTACTAATTATTTGTGTGATCGTAAAACTGCTACAAAATTTTTAAAATTAATAAGATTTGTTGTTAACTCTTTCCCCGGTATTTATAATTGACACCAAGTGCCTCATGCCAGACCTCTTAAATGGTCAAATTTGTCACTTATATTCTGTTAATGTTCAAACTACGATAACTAATTAACTACTTATTCAATATACAGTAGAGCGTCGATAATCCGAAACGTCAAAAATCCGAACGCGTTCCGAGGCAGCCCCTGCAAAAAATTCGTTTTCGCAAATTCCAGTTCCGTCGTTAAAAATCTTCATCGAAGTTTGACATTATTATCTCTTTTTAAACACTTCTTAAAATACCTGCTCTTACATGCCCTCATAGCAGGCTGGCTGTCAGTATGTCACGCTAATAAGCTGCTTTAGCGCCAGCAATAAACAAACAGCGTGTTAGTTTGGGTTGACCGAGGCGGGGTGGGGCAATGACCTTGGCTTGTCTATGGTTAGTTGTTAGGCCTATAGGTTTTTAGTACAGAAAAGTTATTTCATATTTCTTTGTGTAAAGTCCTTTTTTTTCATGCAGAAAGTTTATTCATTTCTCTTTGTGTAATCATTATAACAGTGTGTCAGTGTACCGTACAGTATTTTTTAAATTTTTATTTTGTTTTAACTATACTGTACAAGTCAACTTTTAATTATGTACCGTACTGTTACTGTAATTAAGAGTTCCAAGTGTAATCATATTAGCTCTACCTGTAAATGCAGTTCTTCTAACTCATAATATGTAAGTAGTCTTACATACTGTATTGTAATTACATTACTGCTTGTACTGTTTAACCACTTTAATTGATTAAAGGGCTTATATTTTAGCCTAAATGGCATTTTCTTGGTTATTTTCAAAAATCCGAACACATTGATAATCCGAATCCCCCTCGGTCCCAATTAGTTCGGATTTTCGATGCTCTACTGTACATGAATTTTTTACCATATCTTAATATTATATTGGTCTATACAAAATTTGTATATTTACTTACCTAATGCAACACTGAATTTTTTAAGTCCAAATAAAAAACAAATTGAAAAATAAGTTCACTCACAGTTATAACTTTTACAGAAATGTTAGGAGAAACTTTATATTTGTTAGGTCATAAACTGTCGGTTTTATTTGTGTGCAATTACTACAAAACTACATTTAATAAATCAAAAAATTAACCATGTATTTTAAATTCAGTCTAGCCATGTTTTACGTGACTCTTGGTTTACAAAAGTTGTGCTACAGGATCGATGATTATAAACACAGATCTAAAACCCTAAACAGCTAGAAGAAATAACAAATGATATACAACTATACTGCAAAATGTTCTCTGAACACGTTTCTGAAGTTAGTTTTAAAATATTCCAACAGATGGTGAAGTTTAAGCATTTAAAATTCTACTACGGATTAGTACGGAAACCCAAGGAGTGAAAAAAATAAATCGCTACGAGTTACTACGGAATGTCGGAATACCGAGGAAAGGGTTAATAATCAGTTTTGAAAATTTCATAAACGTTTTATTCATTCAATGTTTTTATTTTAGTTATACTCTTCCAGTCTGTATGGTATAACGTGCATTTATAATAGTCCTTTTCTTTAACATTTTCCTTTTGGCAGTAACATTTTCAGGGATGAAATTTTCAGCCGACATTGACTGCTGATACACAAAGTGTTGAAATGCCTTTGAACGTCTGATAGAATCATCCCCTGTGAATTATGACTGCAATACCACCTACTGCAAATGATTCTTCAGTAGACCAGCAGCCTCAGCCTATGGTCTCCCAATATATGGATCCGACTCCATCGTTTTTTCAACCCGTCCTCCGCTTCCAGTGGCAAGTAAGTGCTTTATTGCTGTTAAACATTTTACAATGCAATGGGAAATAGTCAAAACATTAGGGTAATTCCGGGAGAGATGGCCCCTGTTTTTTTTTTAATGCAAATAACTTATTACACATTTGTCCCAGAAAAATGCGCCACATTTCTGTCAAGTCACGGGAAGTAATGTATTATGTATTTATAGTTCAAATGTAGAAAATCACGTCAAAAGCAGTTTTATAAAATAAAAACCAAAACACTACATCGGTCCATCTCACCCTAGGTATAAGGGTGAGATGGACCATAGAGTAAGGGAGAGATGGACCAGGCTTGAGGATATGAAATAAAAACTAAACTGATAGATAGATATTGACTTTATTTTTTGGGGCGAGGTTAGGACTGTTTAGCCCTCTCTTCCACCTAACCCCAATACAAAATTACAAACATATACAAAATTAAATTCTTAAAAATAAATAGTACTTTAACAGACAACAAATAATAGTAAATGTAGCCTATGCAACATTAACAGCAATTAATACAAACCGGTTAAACATTCATACAACTGAACAATAAACACTTCTAATGTACGCCTCAAAACTGGGATGCATCATCCACTCTGAACAATAAATATGACATCAATAACTTTGAAAACTGGACACGGCCGTCAGCAGACTTAATTGCATCCGGTAGCGAATTCCACAGACGGTAAGCGGACACAGTAAATGATTTATTATATTTCATAGTCCGGTGCAAAGGTATAGCAAGAGTAGTGTCACATCTTCTAGTCCTCTTTGCACTTATGTTAGAGATATAGACAAACTTTTCTGCCAGGTAAGTTGGCACGCCAGTTTTTAGAATGGAATGTAACATCATCAGAGTATGATATGTCCGCAGTTCATTAAGTTTTAAGATGTTGAGAGTTTTATAATAAAGAGAAACATGAGGATCGCGATTTAAATAAAAAATAAAACGTATACAGTAATTCTGTGCCCGCTGCAATCTGTTAGCCAACACCACAGACATGTCACCGACTACGGTGTTACAGTAAGTAAAATATGGAAATATAAGAGATTTTACAAGGAGCACTCTGACGTGGAACGGCAAGAGATCTTGCATTTTCTTTAAGGTATGCATCCCTGCAAAAACTCTTTTACACGTCTCAGTCACATAATCTCTCCAAGTCAGCTCACTATCAATGAGCAGTCCAAGGTCCTTAACTTTGTTACAGTAGTCTAAGATGTCGTTATCAAACTGAAGTCTGCAAAAGTTGTCTAAGTCTATTTTGTTCAACAGTCGAGAGTAACCCAAAATAATAGGCTGCGTTTTAGCCTTGTTGATTTTTAATCCATTTTTTCTAGACCACAGAGAAATATTTGAAATATCATGGTTCATGCGCTCGACCGGAATCCTCTATTTTAAAGTGTAAATATATTTGAAAGTCATCGGCATATAAATGAAATTTACAGTATTTCAATATTGTAGAAATGTCGTTTATGAAAATGCTAAATAATAAAGGTCCTAAAGACAGAACCCTGCGTAACTCCCATGCTAACATCCCTCCAGCTAGACCTACTTTCTCCAATACTGACACACTGCCTTCCTTCAGAGAGATATGACTGAATCCATGACAAACACACTGACTCATGTCCAATATTTTTTAATTTAGCTAGTAGCAGCAATGAATGATTAATGGAATCAAAGGCTTTAGAGAAATCAAATAGAGTTAGGATAGTTATTTCTTTGCTTTCCATTGCCATTCTTGATACATTCGAAGAAGAAAATTTAATTTCTATTATTGGTACAAAAGAAACAATAATTTCTATTATTCTAGTTTCTGGGATGTAAAACTCATTACTTTTCTTTCTTAATGAAATGTTACAAAGATTATAAAGTAATATTCCAAGAAACACCTTTTTTACTAACAAAATACATTAAAACAAACATTTTCAGAATGATGAGATATAAATAAATTAATATATAAATAATAATCAAATTTAAATTTAGGGTACTGGTAATTATTGATAACTCAATATTTAAAAACAATAAATTTTAAGTACTCAGCAAATTTATTTAATGTAAGAGTTGCAAGCGAGATTAATTTATGTTAAAAAGTTACCAAGGTCCTCTAGTGATTTCTTTAGCAGTTTTAAGTTAAAATGTTAAAAAAATCTTTACTAGCAAAATGCACTTAAAATTGTCAAAATAATTAGATATAAATAAATCAATTATAATCAAATTTAAACCTATAGTAATAAAATTATTGATGACAAAAATAAAACATAATTTTAAATTAAATTGCACAGGGTCAATTTTAATTTTAATAGTTCAATTGTTTAAATTCAACTATTAAATTAATTATTATTCCCTAAGGCCTAAGGAAGGAAAATTTCTATAAAGCAGTTTTATTTAAAAAAAATATATTTTATGTCAGTAGTAATTATTATGTCAATGTGCATATCTGCATATAAGCTACTCATTATGTGTACATATTTATAAGTTTTATGTGTTTTATTTTATAAGTATTATACACATGTTTTATTAAAACTGCAGTATGACTTATTCAAGTTTTGGTGGTTTATTGTAATAAATACAATTATTTTCAATAATGTGGCACATTTTGTTCGATTCCGTATTTAGTTTTCTGAAATGTTTCGGAGAATCAAATAAAAGTATGCTAACATTTCAACGGTTTACTACCTACGAATTAGTTAGTTATATTGTAACCCTGTCTTCTTTTTACATCTTCAGACTAATTAATTGTTTACTGTCTACTTATTGCTTTGTGTAGTGTCAATAATAAAACTAAAGAAGAGCGCATCATAAAAATGTTACTTTGCTAAGAAATTGAAATTATTGTAGGAGAGAATACTTATGAGAAGCGGTGGGAATGGAGCAGGCGTTACCATCGTGACATCATCACAGTGGCAGTGATGGGAACGCTTTCATTGGCGGATTGGTCTAGCCCTTGTATTCTATAGCCCTGACTCAATATAACACCTACAGTGCTAAAACCCTACTAAAAAGAAGTCCATTTTTCAAAAAAATAATCTGAGGGTGAGCCTTCATAATATAACCAGAGCCCCCTTCTGTGGGTTTGGAACCCTAGCATAAAAATTGGGAAATATGGTCAAAATTATTGGGAAATTTTAGATTTTGCCCCCCCCCCAATAATTTGTTGTAGCAACGTCCCGGCCAAGCACTAGTTACTACTGTTACCATACTCTCCTTATCTTTGAAAATGACGTAACAAAAATATTTGATTTCACTAGCACAATTCAATCATTTGCCTGGTCCAAAGCCAGAAAGAAGAAATTGTAAAACTATGTATATATTTTGATTGTCATTAGTAAATACATAGACAGTGTTGTTTATTTAGTACAGTAGTGTGTTTTATTTTTCAACATGTTTTCTTTTTATTCAATAGTGCAAGTATTGGCTTTTCATACATTTTGGCATTTCAATCGCTGTTATTGCATGATTGATATACATTTTTCTTGTAAAATACCGTAGTTAAAAATGCATTCAAAAGGGCTAAAAATAAAACTGTGTTAATAGCTGAAATAGCCCCCAGAGAAGCTCTAAACATGAGTTTTACAGTTAAATACTGTATGCAAAAAAAATGCCACACCTGCAGTCTCCCGGAAAGGGGTGTAATTTAGAACTTTGGCCTAGGGCGTAAATAGATGATAATGAAGGTCTGCCTGCATAGTACCTTCTCTAACAAGAGGTCTGTCTAAATGCATTTTTCCGCGTAAAAAAAAAAAAATACTACAAAATATTCCAAAAATGTACAGAGACTAGATAGAGACAGTGTGGTCAACGGACGTCTTGTTTTCTATTGGCTGCGCCATATTGTTTCCATTTTCTGCTTACAGTAATGTTATTTAAATAGGAATGACTTCTTTTCGTGATATTAGGCCTACTGCTGTTATTTCATTGTTTTTCTTGCTTTTTTGTATGGTTTTTCCTAGTTTATGATTTAATTATTAAGTTTATTAAATAGTTCAGTTGTAATTTAGTGTTATTTCCTGTTAACTTAGTGAAAACTGAAATTACAGTCTATAGATAACTGGCCATTATAATGGTTTTGACAGTATTAAGTACAAGTATTAAGAAGATAAAATGTAAATTAGTGATGTAAACCTAAAATAAAGTTTGTACGCAATTATTTTTCATTGTATATGATTGTATTTATTATTTTCACTTATCCCATTAACCCAAGCAGCACAAAAACGTAAAATTTATGTTTAGCCAATGTCCACATTAAGTTGATAATACGTATTGGTTACGTTCATTGTATGTATAATATATGTCAAAATGTCCCACTTGTGGACATATATTTTACATCAATTTTGAGTATATATTGATTAATCATATACATAAATTATACATTCAAACTTTACATAAATAACACGTATAACATAATCATCAAATATACGTACAGATTTTTATTTTATCACATGAAATATACGTACATTGTACGTATATTTTATGATACAAAATATACGTACATTGTATGTATATTTTATGACATGAAATATACGTACCTTTGTAATACATGTGAGTTTCAGGGTTTTTAAACATCAAAATAGTA
>JAGFPH010000097.1:84958-132113 GCA_018207615.1 Philaenus spumarius
CGGCTTGCAAGGCGGCAGCACGTTACAAAATGGTGCCCGAACAGCCTAAGCACGTTACACATTGTATGTAATATAAACATGTCCTTTACTGCAATTATGTCCAATGTTCTGTTCATTAATATAAAATGTATTTTAAATTTACCAAGCCTTTACTTTATCAATATCTGTAACACACGTCAAATTTACCAAACTTACCTGTACCGGTAATTTACTTTGCTTATAAATACTATACACGTAAAATATATTAAACTTAAAGAATTACTTTATTTATGTTCAAATATATATTAAAAATGCACTTAATTTAAGCTATTTAACTTTGAGAAGATCCTTTTTTATTAAAATTATAACTATCTCCTGAAAAAGAAAATTGTAGTGTATTGAAATCTAAAATTGTATCGTAGTAAAAGAAACAATAAATATATTGTTTAAATCAACACTAGATAATTTTAATTTTACTTAGATTACAAACAGTAAAAATTATTTCACGAGCACTTGTTTATTTACCCGTACTGCGAGTAAAAACTCTTTTTCTAGTTGAATGTGTGGCAATACGATCCACAAAACCAACAATGTCTAAATTGTTCTAGCACAAAATGTAAATAAGTTAATTAAACTGTTACAAAAATATGTAGGTAAAAACACAATAATACGTTTGTTGCTTTGTACACAAAAAGCTAAGAAAATGTAATGTTTTAAAAATGTAATTGCCTTTAATAGTATTGTATACTAAATTTGACTTAAACTATTGTAAAATCACACTTTTCCTGAAATTAAAAACTGTAGGCTAACTGAAACGTATTTCTCATAGACAATTTAAAACTTTGACCAAAACCGACATTTTTAATTATACTCTCACTATAAAATATATAATTAAATAAAAAGGAAATACAAATAAAAAATTGGAATAAAACACTAGATCTTTATAAAGCCTCTATTTTATATTTGTACATTATTTATGACTTTTTTCTTTTGGGCCATACGTGTAGACGCCTTGCCGAAACCATTCCCTTGTTCTCTTTCAAATGTGGAACACTGGAAATTTGAAGCATGAACTCCATTCCGCAAAACGGCTGAAAAAAATACATTGGAATGCGTTATAAACAAAATAATAATTGGAAATAAAACAGTAAATTAATTGAACAGAAGTTTTTTTATGAAATGGGGCTCAGTATATATAGTTTATAAATAATAGTGTTAAACAAAAATTCCCAAAATTTTCAATTATTCAACTAGAGACACCAACACACCATGGAACATATTTTAAGGTGAATATGAGATGAGAGTAAAATGAGTGTGGCACCATCTTATTGTTACCTTGATTTAACTGAGGCCACATTTATCCATTGAAAGGATCACAATTAATAACTAATAGCCCAACAACCTATGGAATATGCCCCAATTACTTTATTGTGTAATCCGAACCACATCACATATATAGGTCAAATTGTGGAGATTTCAGATGAGCCTGAAATGTGATATTTACTTACATGGATGTAACAAAACATGTGAAGAGTGCATAAGACATCACCTCCAACTATTAACAACACATGACTTTAAATTACCTGAATTACAGGACACTGTCACCACGAGACACTGTCATTAAAATTATTGATGAGTTTTAAACAACATGAAATAAAACTAACTAATTGTTCTGATTGGTTTTCATGCTAAACTTGATTTAATAACCACATCAATGCCACAAACCACATCACCGAAAAAATTTCCGTTCAAAAGTTATACACAATAATATATCAAATATACTTAATTTTAGTACAAATATAACATGGTAGCCAATGTTTATGCTGCGAGCACAGCTTCCCTACAACCGAGGCCGCGGTTAATATGCGAACAAAAGCACTATTACACATTTATTTGGGTAGTCAATGCTTTATGCTGCAAGCGCAACAAAGCAGCTTACTTTTGAACGAGGCCGCAGGCCGAGTTTAGCCTGCGAGCGAAGCGAATTCCACAGGCCGAGGATACCTATTCCACGACCAAAGGACGACTTACGTGAGAAAGTATGTGCCAGTGACCAGTATGTGGTACTGTTTAATTTTATTTGTTAGCATAAAACTTAGGCCCTATGGTATTTTATTTAAAATTCCATAGGCCTATCTGTTTTAATTATAAAATTAAACAGAGTTCAATCTTTAGTTTTAAATAGTAAATAACAATACAACACGGTGTAACCTAACTAACAAGCTAACAAACTGGCCAGTCAATAATAGTGATTGCTCGCAACTAACATAACCTCTTCCAATTCGACATAGGCCCTAGTAGGACCTAAGAACAACTTGCCTTTTGTTAGGAAATTTGTAGCTGATATGAAACTGCAAACTATGATAAAATCATCATATATTCGCTTAAACTTACTTGAATATTGGAATTTTCCTAAAACGCATTAAAAATCCCGGACAAAAAACAACCTTGGCCAACACACAGTTGACCTACAGGAGTTTAGAGCCAGGATTGTCCGGGCAAAACCTGGACGTCTGGTCACCATACCTCAACTGTATAACTTAGGCCGGCGGAACTTTACTATTCGACTCTAGGCTAACCTAAAGCTAACAGAAATGCAAAAAAATAATTAAAAAAATACCTAAAAGGTTCTAACCTAACCTATTTAGTCACAGTATGTTTACCTGTATTCAACATTTAACAGTAGAATGTAAAACATCGTCGTTGTCTGCAAAAATTTTAGGCTAGAGTCGAATAGTAAAGTTACGCCCTTAGGCCTACTGAAAATCTTTTCTGTCATGAAAATAAATGCTCAAACATACCCAGCATAACATAACATAGCTGTTTCTAACTCAATGAGCAATTTCGAGGCAGATTCAATTTTTGTTTTGCTATATTTTAATAACTTGGGGATAAATTTGTGCAATAACGGTAACAAAAAGGATAATGAGTTCTATTCAAACAAAACAAGACCTATATTCAACATTAATAATACTAAGCTTACAACCAAAGATTGAAGCTGTTTAAGTATTGAATTGCAAAGTTTCCTTTTCATATACGGTACCTAGGTATAAGGTTAGGCTATTCATGAAAAATTAAATCATTTGTATGGTATTCCATTTGCTAAGAACTCTATGAATAGTGTAATATATTCAAACTAAATCGAATTTTACCTTACTGTACATGAATTAAACCTAGTGACGAGTAAACAATAATAATAATGTTACTTTCCTAACCTATCAAAAGTTACTGAAGTTTAAACCAAACTTAAAAATAGTTGCAAAAATAAAGGGCCTAATAAAAATACAATAATGGAAATAATTATTTCACTTACCTGTTCAAGGAATCTAGAAGTTATGTCAATCTAGAAGACAAATGAAAAACTCGAGTTTTAATAACAGGAACGAAAAATCAACACAGCAAGATGGATTTCTACTAACGAGTAAAGGTCGTGGCCAACAGGCCAAGCGTGGGCGGGTTATTTCATAACAACCAAAGCCCGCCACTAGCGCCGAGCGCGTAGGTGGATTTTTAAGGAAGCAATCTGGCTACCGAGTAGCGATAGCAAAACAACCTTTTATAGAATTGAAAACGAGGGCGTGGCGCGAGTCCGTTATGCTATTTCTTTATGTGCTAGAGAAAAAAACAAAAGTAGAGAAGATAAAATATTCCTCATTTTGACAATGTAAAAGTACTGGATATATTAAATATGAATATAATAACCATTAATAAAATTAATACCGGTAACTATTTAAACTGTGTGTGCGTTTATTTTGTTTTGTAATAATTATATCGAAATGGATGTATTATTTACATAAATATTGACATATTATTTACATCAATATAGTCTTAATTTTTTACGTTCATAATGTTATTAAAACAAAATAAATAACAGTATTGCACTACAACATAATATCTCTTATTCCGTAAAATTATACTATTATGTTAAAAGGCCAAGTTTAATGATTTCACCCTGCTAGCCTACAGATGTTATAGTAATATATTTTTAGGCGATCCAAAAAAGTGCACAGTGTAGGCCTATAAAATGTTGTTGTCTAATTTTATATTTAATTGAAATGAACAGTTTCTTTAAATATTTTTACTGTAAAAATCATTTTACAACAAAGCAAAGTTAATTGTTGATAAGACTAAAAATATAATTTTGTAACAGTTATATTTAAATAATATAATCTCAACTGCGCACCTCATCCCCACCAACCAAAAGTTTTTTTTGTTTGTACATCTATAACTTTATGTTGTAATTTGTGACACAACATTTAATAATATAAATTATGAACAATATAGTGGAATAAATTTAGAATTTAAACAAATGTCAATTTAAGGTACAATATATACGTAAAAACTATGTTAGTAATGCACTTAAAATGGACATAATTAAAAAAATCATCTTTAATTAAGAAATAATTTGAGAACAACTATATGAATAAAATGTATGTTTTACAATTGTCAATTTAGGATAACTAATAAAAATCAATGTAACTATGACCTCTCATTTACGTATATTAGACGTATGTTATTTACATGGACATTTAGACCTTAAATGTACGTATATTATACATTGTGTGCTGCTTGGGTAATCTTCTTTCTGGCAAAGAGTAGCCTACCTGGAGTACTATTTTAGCAATAATTAAGTTATATTATATATCATTGTACTCAGGAGATTCTTCAGATTTATTTGGTACATGGTTTATTACATTATAGTCTACTTTTACCTCTTGTCACTGTAGGCTATTATTAATTGCTTGAGTGCATGAAAACTATAACTAGGCCTACTCTGTACCTAATTCTTTCTGTAATAGCCTACTTACAAAATAATGTGGTAGTCCTAATATATTTTTGTTTAGCTATAATAAATTAGGTTTCGTTGTATGCCTTTTTGGAACATATTTTGTTTGTTTTAACCTTTTAAGGTAAAATTTACAATACGCCTACTTGCCATATTTTTTCTTTTCAATATGGTAGCCTACTTATTAAATAACGTGTTTATTATAGCCTATTTTTGTGTAGGCCAATTGAAAATATATTAGACTTTATTTTATGCCTGGTCGGAAACATATTTTGTGTTTTTATGAACTTTTTTACTCGTGGAAAAACTAATAGGCCTACTAGTTTTTAGAATACAAAATATAGGTATATAAAACAACGCACAAAATTACACTTGAAGTTATTTTTGGGTACCGGGTAGCATATATGTATCCTTTTTAATATAGGCCTAGTTTAGAAGCCCTAATTTTGCATTTTGAAGTATTCATACATTTTTTAAATACGTAAACTTTTAAATTTTGCTGAAATTTGATATTTTTCTCCCAAAAATTTATTTTTGGAAAAATATATTTTTTTAATTGTTTCTTTTAAAACAGATTTTTTACATTTTATAATTTTGGATTTATAATTTATTTAAAAAAAACTTAAGGTATTTTTCAAAGGGCCAACTTTTGACATTTCAATGTGCTAAATGTACCATAGTAGTTTTGTTCCATTTGTATTAAACTACTCAAATTGTGTTTATAATTGAAGACACAAGTGGATAAAGGGGGTAAGTAACATTTTGCAAGTTTTGAGAAAAATGGGCCTAAAGTTTTTGTACTATAACTTTTTTTGATGTTGGCATTTTAAAGTTTTTTTTACAACATTTGGACAGTCTAGATATTTTATTTTTTTTTATAAAACCTCATTATGGTTAAATTAAATTTCCTTGTCATTTTTATAGTTATTTATCACTTACCTCTTTTATCCACTAAAAAAAACATTATTGTTTATGGATGAAGGTGGTAAGTGGGGTTTAAATTTAAATAAATTTGTTTGGAGCTATAATTTGTTTAATTTATTAGGGTAATAAATGTAAAATATAAAAGTGTACAAAATAAAATGTATTCTAAGTTACATGTAAATTTCTTTTGCATAGTCCTAATAAAATGATTACACAGTTTTCCTCTTTCTTTTTTTATGCACACACTCATTGTTTTTGTCTGCATTTTCTTTTTTGTCTTGTTCTTGAAAGATGTTCTCGTAGAACCAGCGATGGTCTTCCTTAACAAACTTCAATTGATCCTTTAAGTTACATATTTATCTTTTCTTTACTTACAACACCATATGGTTTCTGAACTCTGTCAATAGATACATAAGCATTCTCTAAAACATGTTGTACATTACATTTCTTGCTCGTCATCTTTTCTGTTTTTAGTAAAGAAACCTTTTTACCATATTCTTCCACCCTTATCCATTTTATTCCGTCACGGAACCTAAAATTTTCTTGAAGTAAATTGGTTTTACGGTGTGTCAGATTTAGTTTTGCAAACATATTGTCAAAATTACGAAAGTGAGGTTTCATGTCTAAAACAAGGTTTTTTTTATTTGCTGATGCAACTATGTGTCTATACTGGTCAGGTGTATAAACATTCTCTTGCTTTCTAAGAATTTTCTCAATTTGGCCAAAGTCTCGGTCCGAATCAAGATAACTATGCCCGACCTCTGGATACTTGTGGTCAATTGTTTTGAAACGTTTTTTCAGCACAAGGTATTGATACAGTAAAACAAGTAAAATGTTCTTGTTTTGTCTAGTACAAGAATCTGACCAAATAATCAGCTGATCAGTACCCATAAACGAATCATCTAATTCAAATAAAGTCTGCAGAGAACTTGCCACCTCATTGCTGCCCCTGTTGGCTATGTCCTCTGTCCAAGTACAAAAATCAGCCTTCTCGACACCTTTGGCGATAATGTGCACACCTAGGTTGTAAAACCAAAGTTGCCGCAAGTAAAAGGCACGTGATGTTGTTAGTCTTGGTAAGGGTATCGTTTGCTGCAAATCTACAGTAATGTAACTGATTTTATTATTAGTTCGTGCTCTTTCCCTGTCAGTTTTTTGGTTTTCAAATGCTTCTCTGTAACTTACTTCATGTTCTTCAGTGTTTTCGCCAGCATCGCACGTGGAACATGTGTCGTTTCGAGGATTGCCAAAAGAAAAGTTTAAATCTGAGTTGAATATATTCCGGTAGGTACATAGTTTAATTTTGAAATTTATAGGTTTGTTTTCAAGTTCACATTGATTAAATATATAAATCGTACATTTTGGTCAGATTGAGCAGAGGGGACAAATACTTTTTATGTGGATTTCTATGTCGTGAATAGTGTGAAGACTCTGCTGGAAATGACTGTATATGTTTTTGGACATAATTCCTAACGTTTTGTGTTACCTTATGAGGTCTTGACATATGGTGACCTCTTCTATCAGATGGAGGTGCACTAGCACCATCTTCCATTTTGGCCTGTAATAAATCGATTTTTTTCACACTTACTTGATATAAGGAGCATAAGGCCTTTTTGCAAACACGCACATCTGCTATATTACTTCTCACTTGGCTTTATACCTTCAGTAGTTTTAAATGAAATATTCTGGTTATTAACCATATTTACCATTAACTTTTCTCTTGATGTCATTTTGTTTTAATAATTTCACATAAAAGCTGGTAAAATGAACAGAAACAAACTCATACCAGTATTACTTGAACCATACTTTCCATAAAACAGGTGACTAAACTCAGCTGATGATAGTGCATGAAGGTGGTAAGTAACAATGACCTTGCACTAGTGTAGTGGATGAAAGAAATAAGTGATGATGGTCTAAATGGATTAAGGGAGTAAGTACAACTTTGAGTGGATGAAGGTGGTAAGTAAGCTTGAATTGTGCACTTGCCACCTTTATTCATTAAATTTTAGTCAGATTTGTGCACTTACTACCTAAATACAAAAAAAAAATATCCGCCATTATTGTATATGGAGCCAAACTGATCAGAGTACCAGATAGAGCTGTACTTATAGCCTTCATCCATTCATTAAACTCATATTTGGTGAAAATGTTACTTACCTCCTTCATCCACTCGTGTCTTCAATTGTTAAAAATTCTACTACACAGAAATATTGCTTGTACTTTTCTTATGAAGAAAAATAATAATAGTATATACTTCACTAAATTTAATTAGATTATATAGATGTTTAAATGATAACGTGCACGAGTAGTAAAAAAGTGCCAGCCGGTATTTTGTGTATTCATTCATTTAGTGAGGAAAATATATCGAAAAAAATGGTTTACACTTGACAATTTTTGTGACAATGTATTAATCCAATTGCATAAGAACAATTTTGAAGCGAAAATTGGAGTTAAATGCGAAAAATCGTCCCTACGCTAATATAAACCCGTGTTGAGTTGGAAACAATATGGCGGCCAGCGCTCGTTGGCCACACTGCCTTTATCAAGTCACTGTACAAAAATGTACAGTGACTAGATAGAGACAGTGTGGCCAAGTGAGGTCTTGTTTCCTATTGGTCAAGATGTCGGCAGCCATGTTTTTCCTAAATTCGTATCTGTTTACATTACATTCATTCACGTTCACATATTGTAAAAGCGATTTTACCGATTTTTTAACAGATATTTGTTAATTTTTACTTTAAAATAAACGTAATAGTTATTTTAAAGCGATTTGTGTTGAAGTATGTGATATTGCACCAAATTAATAAGGAAATGACAGCAGATTAGGCTACTCCCACCACTCTACGGAATCGTTTCAGCGCGCATATTTCAGAAGTAAGTACATACCAAAAGTCTTTTATTTACAACATTTTAAAAAGTTCATAACATAGGCTAATCCTTTTTATCAATAGAAAAGATAAATGCAATAAATATTAGTATTACGCAATTTTAAGAACTGTTTTGTCCCAAACCTATAATTTCGTCCCTGTTAGCCCTACGTTTGTTTATAGTTTTCAAATTAAATTGTATCGTTATTTTTTCTTTCTTTTAGTCTTGGTGAAGGTACAATCTAAGACAAGAATCACATTAATAAGTATATAGGCCTAACTGAAATAATGAGGGAAATTAATAATGAAACCTGTTTTTCGGCTTTGAAAACTTAATTAAACTTGAAAATCTTGAATTGCCTAACCTCAAAATCAAAGAATTGTAATTTCGATGTTAAATTGTTGTTAGAGACATTAATTTTATTATTAGCTTTCAATTGAAATAGAAATAAATTAGTTAGTTAGGAATGTTTTAATTACTTCGCTTATTTAAAAAAAAAATCAGATAGAAATAAATGCATTGTAAAAATCAGAAAGTGTAACTTTGAAAATATTTAATTTGTAAAATTTATTCATTGATAAAAAAGGCTAATTAACAACAGGATAATAATTTTGCATTTTGATTTAGGCCTATTCGTTGTTTTATTTTTCGTTTTGTTTTACTTTGAATTTTTGATATTTTAATTTATTCATTAAGTTAGGAAAAATTTCAAATTTAGCTTTAAGAAAATCATTTTTAAGATTTTGCTTTTCAAACTGAATTGAAATCTAAAATCAGTAAAAACAAATTTCATAATTAACTTGCCACAAAACTTTAACTCTGGGGAATTTCAAGCAACAAAATTGTTGTTTAAAATTTATGGTGCATTTGTTTATAAGTTGAGAATTAAATTTAATTAAAAACATTTCATTATGACCAGTAAAATACTTTTTCAGATAGCTACAAATTATTGAAAATTTTTTTCCTTGAAAATAATACAAAACCTTGACTTTTAGTCAAATAAACCGCATAAATAATGTAATTGAACTGCAAAATGTTTTCTTTTAACATAGAATTGAACAAAGAAAATAATAGTGCAACTTGTTTTTATATAGCTTTATTAGTTTGTAATTAACATCCAGTAGGCTACTCAACTATCGGCATAGGCTAGTAAAAATTGTGATAGTAGGCTAAATTATTATTTTTTATAGGTTATTTCATTTTAAACAACTTATCTGCTTTCTAACTACTTTTTAACATTTAAAAAGTTGTTTACGAGGCCTTTATGAAATAAAACAAAAGGTTTTATAAATATTTTGAAAATAAATTACATTATACTTTATGGCAGATAACATTACTTTTAGGAAAAACATGGCGGCCGCTTTCATGTGGCCACACTGTCTCTATCTAGTCACTGTACAAAAATGAGGCTGCACGCGCTTTCTAGTTATAAACATATGAACTACTTGTCTAAAGTACATAAATAAGCCACCAGATGGTAGCTGTATTAGTTTCAACATTTGGTAGAACAGTTACTGATTTTTCCTCAGTGAGGCGGCACACTTTTGTGAAAACTTAAAATGAAATTGTTCCGTCTCACTGTTAAAAATGACATAGAAACAGCAAGCTGTATCCAGTAAGGTGCTGCAACCTGGATGATAAATTTGAAACTATTTGTATGAAGTACAATAAAAAGCCTCCAGATGGCAGCTGAGTTAGTTGCAACATTTTATAGAAATATAGTACAAAGTATCTGCAAAAACAGTTACTAATTTTTCTTCAGTGAGGCGGCACACTTTTGTGAAAACTTAAAATTAAATTGTTCCATCTCACTGTTAAACCTGACAGAGAAACAGCAAGCTGTATCCTGTATGGTGCTGCAACCTGGACGTTAAATTTGAAACTATTTGAAATTAGTGGTGCTGCTATAATATACATCCAAGTCGTAAACTAAAAACTATTATTTTTATTTCAATGTGCCGTAAGATGCTGCTTCCTGGTGGTGACTTTTGAAAGTAATTTCTATTAATGTGGAAGTGCTTCCTACATCCAAATCGTAAAATTTTACTTATTTCAGTGGTGCCGTAAGGTGCTGCTACCTGATGATGAATTTTGAAAGTCTTTTCTTTTAGTTGCAGTGCTACCACTCGGAGGTAAATGTGAAACTATTTTCCTTGAGTCTGGTAAGTGCTACTATCTTTGTCCAAATTGTGAACTATAATTAGTTTTGTTATTTTGATGCATTACTATAATAAATTTTATAAATGTGTAGCTATAAATTGTTGTGCCATTAAGGGGGCGCTACCCTGTCCACCATATTGAATCTGATTCCCATAAGAGCAATCCTACAGAATAAGTCATTTTTTTTCCGATAATTCGTGGAATAAATTTAAAAATTTGGTTTCATTTTGAAGTACTGTTATATGCGGATGTTTATTGCTAAATAAATTTTCAAAAACTTTTTTATTTTCATAAACGTATGATATAAATAGTAAACTTCATTAATTTTTTACTCTGTTGCAAAATGAGATATTGCAAAAAAACCTTTAGCAATCAACACCCACAATCTATTTTACTTCAAGGAAAAAAAATACAGCTTTTGTTTTTTGACAAAAACAACACAAAAATATGCTTAATAGTGAAGGTATTTTTTGGTTATTTAACATTGAAATTGGTACCCAACTTCGCCGTTTTGAATGTATGGAGCCGAGCCATGGTACTGCCATGTGGGATATATTTGTAATACCATTTGCAGTATAAATTTATATTATGATTTGCATAAATTCCATTTCTAGAGGGAATATTTAAAATTACAGTATTTACCTTTAATGTTGAAATCTTAACAACTTTCAAAATAATATCATTTTATTTGCAATAGTCTAGATAGCTGAAATAGAGGTAGGCCTACCATTTTTATTTTAAAATCTTTTGAGGTTAGGCCTACAAGACATAATTTTGTAGTCTAAATTTACAAGATAGAACATTATAATTTTTATTACAGCTAGCACAACTTAAATTATATACTAACGTTTATATGAGAAGGGTAGTTTGTGTGTCTTTGTCCACAGACCCTTCTGTGTCTGTCCTACAGTATCTCACAATCAAAGATAACATAAACACATACTTTGAAAAACAATAATTAATTGTAAATATGACAGTTACACTGCACAATAAATAGACCAGCAATATTAGTAATTTTATTGTGGACATTGAACTTGACCTACATGTTAAGAATATAATTAATTATGTCAAAGAAGAGTTTAGCTGTTGGAGTAAGACTGGAGGTTTTCTGGCCTTTACTTCCATCCAGTAATGTCTGGAGGGATGCACACTGCCTGCCATTGTGAAATCTAACGAGGAGAACCGGACATCACTCCGTCGAGAGAATATATTCAACCTTGTACAGGATATACCAATCAGCAAGAGCATCCTTTTAAGATAGAATAATATATTCAACCTACCTTTTTATGGTTTCTCAGACTGCCAAAAATAAAAGTCTTTGCAAGAATAACATATTTTTTTTATATAGTTTGAGTGGTCTTAAACAATAATTTCAATTTATCATTAATTTCATATTCCATGAAAATCTCATATTTCATTAATAGTTTACAACAAACATAAATTACACCGTTTGATCTATATATATAAAATTCAATGTATGTTTGTACGTTTGTCTGTATGTTTGTCCTTTATGCGTTACCAAACCGTCCATCCGATTGCTTTGAAATTTTGCATAGTAACACAGGTTAACCCTGGGAAGGTTTTAGGCCATTTACCAAAGTCCTAGGACATTAGGGCTACGCCCCAGTGGCCCTCAAAGTTTCAATGTTAATCTTATGGAAGGTCAATCTTAAGGAAGAAGAAGAAATATTTCTTTTGATTTTATCAGAAACAGCTGTTCGTATGAAAAGCTTAAAACAGCTGATTTTGATCAACAGCTGATTTTGATCAACAACTGATTTGGATCAAAAACTGAATATAATTTTAGGTTAGGTAAATCAAGCAATGAGCAGAATCCTATTATAATTTACATCGACCCTCAGGGATACGAATTACAGGCTTTCAAAGTTTCAAATTAAGCAATAGCGAAACATTGCCGGGTCAGCTAGTATTAAATAAAATCAAATTTAATTGAAAAAAAATTTAAAGAAAATAATTTAATTTAGAAAAGATGGCGGAAACAAAATGGCGGAGAAAAGATGGCGGGCGGAAACAGTAGCCGGCATCGGCGCCTCAAGGTCACCCTCAACGCCCATGTTACTCTCCTCAAGGTCAACATCCACACACGTTAACTCTCCTCAAGGTCAACATCTCACACACGTTACACTGCTCAAAGGTCAAGGTCAAAGGTCAAGGTCAAGGTTGTGCCCAAGGGGAGCAGACTCTACTAGTAGTTTATTTTTAACCCAATACATTTCAATACTTCACCAACTGAACACTGAAGTAACAGGTGAGTGAAATTAATTTTTGTATTTACAACTTTTTCGTAAAAAGTATATTTACATACGTAATCATCGTTTTAAAATATGCACATCGGTCTACAGCTATTTCCGTGCGTGAATCTGCCGTTTGATTATGAATAAATTCAATTCACCAGCCTGTATATTTAGGGCTAAAATACTGTAGCCTACAACAGACCAGTACCAGAGCCAAGTGTATGCACTGTGTTTAGGCCTACTGTAGATATTTTTCAATTTATAACGAAAGTGCAGTCTTTTTTCTTTATTCTATGCCTTTATAACAACTTTTTTGGTACGTTACTATGCCAAAAGATTTTGCCCTCAAGCATGAAGCCTAATTGGCCTAAATTAATAAGATATGGTATTCATGAACAAGCACTAGCTGTAATGGGTTACAACGTACCTGGAGTTCATTACGTAGAGCTTATATAGAGGCTGAGGGGAAAGTGCATAAGTCTGACGTACTTACAATTAACCATGGTGTACGTCAAGGGTCCTGTTTTCTTTATACTATATATTAATTACCTGCCATTACATTTGAGTTAGCCCTTATGTATGCAGATGGTACAACCCTCATCTTGTCTGATGGAGATCATGGCGCTTTAGAGATTAAATCTTTCATTACTTTAAATCAAGCCATAGAGTATTTTAGCAAACTTAATCTAAGTATAAATTTAGGAAAAAAAAATTACATTAAGTCTCATTCTCAGCAAACAACAGAAAAAATTGCAGCGCAAGAGATGTCTTTGCAGAGAGTTATCAACTATAGTCTGTCTGATAAGAAAAATTTAGGCGGATTGAGGGAGAGTAGAGATATCCCCTCCACCACTCACTTCTGCCAACTTTGAATGCCCCTCCCCTGTCTTCACTCTGCAAACCCCTGCCGCATCACTGATCACTGCACTCGTGGTGGGGTAGGCGGAGTGAGGTACGCAACGAAAACAGTTACCCCTCAACCCGCCTAAATATATCAGACAGACTATAACTAAAGTAGAAAGTATTAAATTTTTCGGTTTGACAATTGAATTAGAGTAGTCGTATAAGTGTATTGTCCACAAAATTGAACTCTTCATTTATGTTTCTTATACACAAACTAAGCACGTTAAGCTCTGGTCTGATGTAATGCGAAAGTAGTTCCGGAACAGGAAGAGGGTTTAGTGGGTAAACCGGGAGTCCCACACATCGGAAGACTATCCTGATGGTGCCTAATGCAATCCCACCTCTAAACAAGTTTAGGTAATAAAATATATTCAGGTAACAAAGTATTTGAAATATTTTATTTTTGTAAATTATTTATAAAATACAACTGTTTTATGTTCAAATAACAATTATTTTCATCTCTTATAAAACAACAACAATGTTACAAACATTCTTAAAACTAAAAATATTAAAACATAAACAATACATAATACTTTCGATAATAGCATCAGACAATCAACTTTGATTATCAAATCACAATGAACTCTGCTTATTTTCTATAAAGTTAAAACAGGTTTTAAGGTTATAGTACCGATCCAATTCTGTTATATCCACCAATTTTGTTCATTTCTTTGGTGCTAGACAAAATAAAATTGTTTATACAGTTATTTCACATTTGAAAAATGTTTGGCATAGCAAAAATGTGAGACTAGTTAATATCCTTTTATGTTTAAGCTCGACTGAAATTGATAGAAAATCTGATATCCGACATAAATGCTTTAGAGCAATTTTGATTCGGCAATTTGGAAACATTCCTGATATTACGGATACGAGGGTCGCATTTACATACGCAAGAAAAGTTAGAAGACAAATGTTTGACAGACTGTCAGATAGAACTTACTGTGTTTAATGTAATTTTGTGCAAATGAGCTTCAAATCTGCCTGAAAATATGTCACATTCGTAGCTGCATAGTTGCCCACAGTGTACTCTGCTGGAGATGAGTATTATTGGTCCAGAGCCAGTCTTGTCCCTTAAAAGATGATACACATTGCTAATCTTACGAGGGAAAGTCAAAAAGTAAAGGGACATTTTTATTTCCCTCCTAATCACATGTATGGCAGCACTGATTGTTTTGCTATAACTCATAATAACAGATGTTCATTGAAACTATTGTTTCATTGTTAGCTACTTGTGATTGTGTTTAAAAGAATGTGTGAAATGAGTTCTCCTTTGTCTGATTGCACCAAGGAAGAAATTCGAGCAATGATATGTTTCCACAATTTAGAAGGTGTGAAATCAGCAGTGATTATTCGTCGAATGCAGCAGCAATATAGAGAGAGTTGTTTAAGTGGAAGCAAGATATACAAATGGATTGATCGCTTTGAAAGTGGTAGGATTTCTCTGTGTGAAGAACAGCCAGGAAGACCTTCCACTTCAAAGACTAATGACAAAATTGAAACTGTTAAGCAAATGATTCTCGATACGAATTACAGTTGATGAAATTTCAAGTGAGTTAAATGTCATGGCTCAGCATATTCAATCTTCGACAATTTTTTAAACTTCCAAAAAGTCTGTGCTCGCTGGGTTCAACGTCAATTGACCATCATTCACAAAGACAATCGTTTGAAAATTTCCCAGAAGCATTTGGAACCTTATGAAGAAGAAGGGGACTCACTTCTTAGCCAAATAATAACCGTTGATGAGACATGGGTCCATCATTTTGAACCAGAGAGTAAACTTAAGTGTCACAAGTTTGGTGTGGAAACATCCTTCATCTCCCACAGCTAAAAAGTTAAAAACTCAGATGTGTGTGCAGGAAAGGTTATGATATCGATGTTCTGGGATATGGAAGGTCCAATTTTGATTGACGTCAAACCTAAAGGGCAAACAATAAATAGTGTGAGCTATTGTGTTTAATGAAGACGTGGAAAACTTCCAAAAGGCGTGATTTTGCTTCGGGATCGCTCGACCCCATACGGCCAAAAACATAGTCCAGTGCTTTAAAAATCTTGGTTTTCAGCTTTTTGAACCATTAAAAGAACAGTTGCGAGGGAATCATTATCGATCTGATGACGAGGCTATTGAAGCGACGCAAAATTTTCTGAACACGAGACCAAAAACCTTCTTCCACGAATTAATTAAAATGATCGTTGAAAGATGGACTAAGTGCACGATATCGTAGGATAAGGAATAAGTACGATAAGTAGGAGGGAATTATGTTGAAAATTAATGCTACTATTATTTATGTAAGTACAATAAATAGATTTTTTAAATTTCTCTTTGCTTATTGACTTGCCCGCGTACTTAGCGTGCCTATACAACTAGAAGTTTTCTCACACTCATTATTTCTAATAAAGTAACTAACTACGTAAACATACTTTAAAATACATTTCATTATTTAATAACTTCTGTGCTTTAGAGTTTTGTTCTAAAGTATAATTTATTAAGAGAAGTAAAACAAAAATATATCCAAGTACTGTGTAGTGAACATTAGCCACATAATTATAAGTTGTAGGTGAGTAAAAGTCTCCAAAAGGAGTAGCTGATCTCTTGCCACAATGTGAATTAAAGTGAGTCTCACCATTGCAGCAGAAAGTTCAGCGAATGCTAGCTTTGTTCATTCCTTCTTTGTTTCAATTTGGCCTTAGTGTTGCTTCTCACGACCCTACACAATTTTAATAATCGAAGAAGTACAGTGTTTAATTCTAACAAGTCAAAGTACAGAATTTAGTGACAACCTAAACTCAAAACTATACGCCTGACCTCTCAAAATGTTATTTTGGAAACAGACCTATAATTAACACTATTTATCTCGACTGTAAAAAGTATAATTTCAACTATCCTATATATTTACAATAATTATTCTACATATAAATAAATAGCATCTTATGTGTATAAAGTTCATTATTCAAGTTGTGATGTACTGTATTTGTGAATTTGGTCGTCTTAAATACCTTAATTAAATTGTGTTTATACATCAGTTTCCTTACATTATATACAGGCAGTTCAGGTGCCCTACTAGTGGTTATTTCAGGTGCATTACTCCTAATAAAATAATGGAGTATTTCTTATAAACTTTGGTTGAAAAATTTTCTGTTCTAGACAATCAGAATATTTTGTATTTTCACCAAAAACCTTTAAACTTTTCAAGTAGAATTGAGTTCAGATTTGGCAATGCATTTCTTAAGAAATATTTTACAAGTATAAAAAAAAAACAAATAATTTTATATAATTCCATTGAAAATGGCTTCCATTTCAAATAAAGTTAAATATGTCTTGAAAAATTTCAACTTTACATGGGACACAATTTTTTTAATTTTTCTATTGTTTAAATGACAGTTGAGTTATCAACAAAAACCCAGAAACATAAAAAGTCAGTTATTAGCGAATTTCCATTTGGAAAAATGAGCTATTGCAGTGGCCCTTATGGTGAGACCCAAGGTCGGGAGTTGAAAATGAGCACTGATCATGGTCCCCAGAACACGTTTTGGGGTGTTATTAAAAATCATATATGTATATATGTGTTCGCACTCTAGCGGCCGCATTATAAGTCCGATTTGGTTCAAATTTGGTACACATGTTGGTTGTCTCCGTCGCTCGGACTAGTTCGTTAGTCAAAAAAATCCAACTACCGGAAGCACGTTTTTGACCGGAAGTAACAATTTATTGAGATTTTTCCTACGATAATGATTTTTCTTTTAGAGTTCGTTCTACAAATATGAATGTAGGATGTTATTCTGCACATTTTGTTTTTTTACGCGACCTTCTAGCTCGCTTGGTTCCCCCAAAATCGATCAAAACGTAAAATACCATAGAAGTACCCGGTTCAAAGCCATGCAGTGGATTATACCGTGGGGTTGGCGTGCGAAGCACGCAATGCATTGTGTATTGACGATACTCAAAATACGGGGATTGGCGTGCGAAGCACGCAATGTTTTGTGTGTTGAAAATATTCCCAATATCCGGAATGGCATGCGAAGCACGTAATGTATTATATATTGAAGATAAGCCCAATATGCGGAATGGTGTGCGAACCATTTTGCACCTATTCAGCACCGTCGTGAATAGACCTATTTCCCAAATAATTGGTGGAAACCACATAAACTTAATTTTGGAAATTTTCTCAACTCACGTCAGCGGTCCAGCTGCGTGGTCGAATTATTTAAGTTGTATTATTAAATAGTTAAGAACAACATTTATTGAAATATGAGAATTAATTTGTTCACTGTTTTTGAAAATAAAGTAGTTTTGATCCTAGGCTAATCTTGGAGTTAAGACAAAGATACTAGCACAAATTTTTATTCCTTATTTTTTGTACATTTTCTTTAAATATATTAGTTTATACAACATTAAATATTTTAAACATCCGATATATTTTAAGTACATATTATAATGTATTTGTTTTTAGTACTCGTGTAACAAATTCCAACAAATTTAAACTCAATAACTTATCTACTTCCAAGTTCCTATGGTGGATTGTTTAGGAACTAATATTAGACCTATGTTTATGAACTTTTATCTTTATTCTACATGTGGGAAGAATTCTCTTTATGTCCAGACACACTACTAAAGACGAGGGAGCACCAAATGTTAGTAACTATATTAAAGTCCACTAAAGAATACCGTTGCTTGGCGGCCAATAGGATGGGTTGGCAGCGTTGCCATATCTACTAGTCTCGAACACTCCTTTACCGCTCGAGACTTGAGCATACAGTTTAAAGAATTATAAATGCGTTGAGTCAGCTGCGTTCAGTTAGAAGCGTGGGAAGAACGTGACAATGTCGCACTAAGGAGCTTTCAAGGTCTCGGTGTACACAAGCCCGTCCCTCAACGGTATTCTTTCGTGGTCTTTACTGTAGGCTGGAATGTGCAAGGTTTGCAACAGACTGTATGAGTGTTTAACCATTCCCTACTCAGCTTCTTTACTTACAAAGTATAGTGGATCACTTCTGAAATATCCTGTGTACAACATTGTCTATTTTTAAAGACAAGGAGGAAAATAATTACATGATTTACATTTTCTTTTAGGAAGGACAAACATTTAAAAATTTGTCCACGCTTGTATCAAGCTACTTTTTAAAAATTATTCCGGATAAAAGTCCTTTAGGATTATATAAATTAAACTGTTTAACCTTTTTATATCATAATGTATACATTATTATGGGTGGGTGGGGAACAGTTTTGGTATGCGAGGGTTCACTATACATACTATGGTTCTGGCCTTAAACTATTTACAAAAATATATTAATATGTACATTGAAATTCTTTATGTTTAGAAACACAAAAATCACAGATTTCAAGTCGATAGAGTGTAAGTACGGTGTGACATACGTAAAAAGTTTAATTTTAAATTATTTTCATTGTTTCAAATATTTTAAATTGAATTTCTCAAACAAATTTGAACTAGAAAAATAAAAACTCAAAAAATACAGTAAAATATTTTCTAAAGCAATCCTTAAAATTGGATTCCACGCTTAACGTGATGTTTAAATCATTTTATTGTATTTAAAGATATAAAAAAAGCTCAGATACCAGTAAAGGTTGATTTATACTAGCATGAGACAGATCGAGCTGTCTGAAAACTTCCTGCCCAGTTCATAATTTCTACGAAATATTTTCTTTCCTTGCCTATTGTGGCACTTTAATGGTTAGTATTCTATTATTGACGATGAAAAAAAGGTGTCTTGATGGACATTACTTTGGCCAAATAGACATTCCATAGATAAATTGAAATCTGTAGCCTATGATTTGAAACTAATTATTTGTTTTGAAATTTTAAACGCTGCATTTAAAAATGACAATTTTCAGGACTACTTGAAAAAATATACAATAAATCTGACTATTTTAACTTAACAAATATTAGTGCAACAATTTTTTAAACGGGTATCAATCGTTTGAACAATATTAATTTGTTATTACCTGCCAGTTATGCAGTACTGTATTTATTACAGTTCCAATAGTATTCCAAATGGATACATTGGATCTATATGCTTGTGACATGCGCTAATTCTATGAGTTTCTCGTAATCCGTTCCAGACTTAAATCTGTGAAACAATATTCACCTAATGCAAAAAGTCTGCAAGTCCTGGTGGACAAGTGCTGACCAAGCTCAGAGCAACATCAGTCGGCAAAGATAATCCGACGTGTATTGCCCGAGTACAAACAGTTCCATTTGAAAACAACTGAGCAATAGTTTTGACAACTCGTCTTGTTTCCTGCTTATAAATCGACTTTTAATTAAATACTCCGTAATTACACTTACAACTAACAAAAATACTAATGTTTGATAATTTTATGAACATAACCAATAATATGACTCCGTAATTCCGTCGTTAGCCTGAACCTCATTGCGAAGAACGCCATTATTCTAAACAGTAATAAGTAACCGACTAGGCCTATTAACTGGGTTCCAGTGTCTTGTCCCCTCATTCCTAAATCTCGTAATAACATACTCGGGTCTCTGTAATGACAATAAGGAAACGGACTGTAATCTTTACATTCCATTGGTTCCCTGCCGTTACTATACAGGGTGGTCAGTAATCCTACTAAAGCTAGACGCATAAAACTAAACTGCATCAGGTATTGCATCGCTGGATAGATGTTTTCTCCGTAACCCATGCCGTGCATCGCTACCATCAAGATGGGCGCCATAACGGAGGGACCTACAACTGCTCCATTCTGTAATCAAAAATGTTCATATGCAATTAAGCTAAGCTATTTAAATATTTTCTTTTTCCAATGGCTTCTTTTAGCTCACACCATCTTACCTTCCAATATATTCAGGAAAGATCCTTCATCCTTGTTTTACTCTACCCAGTAGCTGGCGACTGTGAAGGATTAGGGATCACATTAACTTTTCTTTAGAAGTTGCCTGTCGAGCAGTTTGATATAGGAAACCGGATAGAGATTCTATCTGTCAGGGTTCAGAAGAGCTTGACAATATGCGTAGAAATGACATGGATCAGCCGACAGACCACTCAGAGATAGGAAAGTTCGTCCTCGAGGGATTTAGTCTTCAGAAAACGAACAAGGTAGAGTGCTGTTGGGATCACTCTGCAGACTACTCAGAGACAGGATAGTTCGTCCTGGAGAGATCAGCCTTAGACAACGGACGAAGTCGAGTGCGGTTGGGATCACTTCGCAGACTACTAGGAGATAGGAAAGTTCGTCCTGGAGCGATCAGCCTTCAGACAACGAACGAGGTAGAGTGCGGTCGGTAGCACCTTGTGAGGGCCCCTGCCTAAGGGTTACTAGGTGAAAAGTGGTCAACGGCGCGGACGGCGGATGAGGATCCCAATCCCAACGGCTGAAGAGGCGGAGAAACCAAACACGTGCTGCCTTGTACACGAGGGTGTGGCATCCCAAAGGCTAAGAGAAGGATACTCTGACGTCAAACCAAGGATGGAAATCATTTTTCTTTCTTATGGCAATGAGTGACAAAAATACATTTTCCCCAGGTGGTACCCCGAGCAGGAGCTCGGCTAGCCTCTTTGGAGGCAGGCCCTTCGCATTCTGGGGAGGGCCAATCTTCATTGCAGGCGGAGAGCAGGAATGTTGGAGGAGAGGAGACGAGGAAGGAGGAGCTTCCTACTGGCCAACTCACAGATGAAAATCTGGAGTTGGTACATCATGCACTAAAGACTGGGGAATTGACCCTGGACATCACTGTAGATGAAAGCAGCATCACTAAGGACAGAATGGAACTCAGTGATGAAGAAAGACTGTTGGCAGATGTTGGGAACGAGGCTGACAGAGTAGTAATCCCCGGGTCAAAATCGAGAAGAGCGGCCCGGGAGTTGAAAGAGGCTGCAGGAAAGTGGTTACCTACTGCAGAATACAGGAAGATGATAAAGGAGAGGCAGGCCCTGCGGGTGGGGATGGATGAAAGGGAGCATAAGAGGAACCTTTCTGACAGCACTTCATCCGCGGAGAAGTCTACTCCTTTGAAGAAACGGCAGAAGAAAGGGGTAACAGCCCCCATGACTCAGCCCGAACCAATGCCGGGACCAAGCAGGCAGGAGGTGGATAAGACCGCCTTCAGAGATCAGCTTGTCGGAACAAAGATGGCGATTGTACGTGGCCTATCCGGAGGTAAGACTCACGGAAGAGCAACTAGAGGCCCTTCAAGACGCTTTGATTGAGGAAATAAGTCAGGTCGGCGATGAGACTACACTCCAATTTCAAAAGACCTATAGAGAAAGAGGGACACTAGTATTAACCTGAGACAACACAGAAACAACAGAGTGGTTACTTGGTTACTCAGAACGGCTCCTAAGTTGAGCACTGGAGGAGAAGGGGGAATTTCTGTGAGGGTAGGAGTGTATAAAAACCTCCTACGGACCACTAAAGTTCTCCTCAGGACCTCTAAGTGTTTGGCTAAGAAAGAGCAAGCTGCCCTTCTTAAAATGATGGGCAAGCAGAATAAAAACTTGGTTGTTGATGACTGGAGGATAATTGGTGTCAAGCGGGAGGAGAATTCTCAGACTCTCGTGCTTGTCATTGATGAGCTTTCGGCAAAGACGCTGAAGACCAGAGGATGGAAGGTTTACCTGGGATTGGAACAGGCATTCCTGAAAGTCCTTCAGGGAGGTGAAGAGGCAGATGAGCGGAAGAATCCTTCAGGTAAATCTTCAGCATAGCAAGGCTGCAAACTGCTATGTTGTGTAGGAACAGAATGCGGTCCTGATACAGGAGCCCTGGATTAGACAGGGTAGAGTATAAGGACTGGGGAACACAGGAAGCAGGTTGGTGTATGCTAAATGTGATAATGGACCTAGATCATGTATGTTAGTAAATAAGAGACATACCTATGTATCTGTTCTAGAACACTGTTCCAGAGACCTTACTGTGGTTAGGCTCAATATGGCAGAACTGGGCAAAACTCTGCTGTTATCATCGGCTTACCTTCCATATGATGATGGCAGAGGACAATTACCACGGGAGCTACAGGACCTTGTGGAATACGCCAGGAGGAAAGGAACCGACCTAATCCTGGGATGCGATGCCAACGCACACAACATGGTGTGGCAGAGCATGGACACTAATAAGAGAGGTGAGTTATTATTAGATTTCATTATCTCTAATAATTTAGCAATTGTTAATAATGGTAATGAACCAACTTTTGTAACCAAGATCAGAAGAGAGGTTATTGACCTAACTCTGAGTACTGAAGGGATGGCAAGGAGGATACATGACTGGCATGTATCATCAGAGCCATCTTTGTCAGATCACAAGCATGTTTGTTTCAGGATATGAGAGGTGAAACTAGAATGCCAGACCAAGGAGGACGGACTGGGAATCCTATAGACACGATCTCGGTATGAAGACGAGACTCATGACAGATAAGGTAAAGAACATAGAGGAATTGGAGCACATGTCCGATGAGCTCAGAGAAGCCATATTAGACTCCTATGAGAAGCACTGTCCTCTGACACGTGTGAGGATCGTAGGAGCCGGATGGTGGACCCACGAGCTATCAGTCATGAGAAAAAGGGTAAGAGCCCTTTTCAAGATTGCTAAGTTGCATGAGAGATGAGACACTTATCATGACTTGTTATCTCATAGATACATGCAGTCGGATCAAATGGGCAGTGGGAACATTTGAACTGTATAAATCTCCTAGGGGCGATGGGATCAGACCCGTCTGTCTCCAGAATAATGTAGATAGTTTGTGGTCAGTGCTTTGCAGGCTATACAGGGCCAGCTTAGCAACTGGACATATTCCACGATCTTGTAGAAAGACCAGGGTTGTGTTTATACCGAAACCAGGTAGGGTAAATTACACTAATCCTAAGGTGTTTCGTCCAATAAGTTTAACATCTATTAAGCTGAAGGTATTAGAAAAGATAATACACAGGCACATATGTGATGGGGTGCTCGTGAAACGCCCGATTCATGCCAATCAGCACGCTTTATGCCAGGTAAATCCTGTGAATCTGCGTTGCACCACTTAGTGGGTAGAATTGAAGGAGCTCTGGAATGTAAGGAAGTAGCATTTGGTGTCTTCCTGTACATTGAAGGTTCTTTTGATAATACCAAGACAGAGTCGATAATCGATGCTGCTCGGGGGCATGGGGTTGAGGATCTGCTTTGCAGATGGATCAGGACCATGCTTCAGGGCAGGGTTGTAGAGTCTTCTCTGTATGGTGAGATCTTGGAGGTTAGAGTGGAGTGAGGATGTCCACAGGGAGGGGTACTTTCGCCCCTTCTTTGGAACCTTGTGGTGGATGACCTTCTTAAAGAACTCAACAATAATGGTGCATATGTGCAAGGATATGCAGATGATGTTGTTATTCTAGTGGTAGGTAAGTTTGTACCAACTGTGACGGAGCTGCTTGGAGTGACACTTAGGACTGTGGAGAAATGGTGTGGGAGAACGGGACTGGGTGTCAGTCCGAGCAAGACTCTAGCCATCCCATTTACCAGACAAAGGAAATTAGAGGGCTTTGGGCTCCTCAGTCTTCAAGGCAGTGGGATCACCATAGCAACAGAGGTAAAGTATTTGGGAGTGATGCTGGACCAAAGGCTGAACTTCTGTGCACAACTTAATCGAGTGATCGATAGAGGTAAGTGGACACTAATGGCGAGCAGGCGCATGGTGGGGCGGACATGGGGGTTGAAGCCTAAGCAGATGCACTAGCTTTGCACCTCTGTGGTAAGACCGGCCATGATGTATGGCACCATTGTATGGTGGACAAGAACAGAGGTCCAGGGTGTGGTGGCGAGTCTGGCGAGAGTTGTTATACATCTTGCCTCTCTTGCTATAAAGGGAGCAATTAGCAGTGTCCCCAGTGCCGCTCTGGACTGCTGTCTAGACCTTCTTCCACTGGACCTTTTTATCAAGGCTTCTGCAAGGAAGTGTGCTTATCGCCTTCAATGTGAGGAACTCTAGATACATGGCCCAAGGAACTTAGGACACTCCAGAATAACAACATTGGTTGCCGGAGATCGGATGCTGGACATGATCTCGGACCACATGAAGATCAAGTACTCCTTCTCAAAACCTTTCCGAGTGGTAATACCGGAAGAATGGTCTAAAGGAAGGAGACCCCTCCCTGAGTGTGAGCTAGAGAGGTACACGGACGGCTCAAAAACAAAGGGGAGTTTAGGTGCAGGAATCTGTGGTGGAAACCCAAGGCAGGAATGTGTGCTACCGAGGGGGGAAAACCCAACACTATTCCAAACAGAAATTACAGCTCTACTGGAATGTGCCAGAGAGAATCTTAGACTAGGTCATATGAACAGATAAATTTGCATTTATACAGATAGCCAGGCAGCTTTGAAAGCCCTAAGCTCAAATGAGTTCAGGTCAAAACTAGTCTGGGAATGCGTCGAATCCATGAAACAGCTTGCGGGTCCCAACGAGGTTACACTCTGTTGGGTACCAGGACACGTTGGAATAGATGGAAATGAATGTGCAAATAAGCTGGCAAACAAGGCATCAGCTTCTGAATTCACAGGACCTCAACCTTTCTGTGGCATACCCAAGATGACAGCTATGCAAGTAGTTGCTGACTGGGCAAGACTGGAACATGGAAAGAGGTGGAAGAGCATCCCTGGATTGAGGATGAGCAAACTTTCACTTCTTGGTCCATCAAGACAAATTGCATCCGACATTCTGTCATTAAGTAGGTGCAAGCTAAAGGAGGCGGTCGCTCTAATCACAGGACATGGCCACCTTAGGAAACACATGAAGAACATGGGAATTTTCACTGGAAATCCTAAATGCAGGAAATGTGGCCTGCAGGAGGAAACCGCAGAACATCTAATCTATGAGTGTGAGAGGCTGGAACAGGTTAGTTATGAAACCTTTGGTAAATTGAACAAGGGACAAACCATACCTCAAGACAACCTTGTTAAGAGGATTCTTAAGTTCAAGGGGCTTATGGATCTTGACAAGGGTAACTGAGGGATCGACATCCCTACGTGGGAGCGGAATAAGCCCTAGAGGCTGATGTGCATAAGGTTCTGGACCGCCCACAGAAGAAGAAGATTGCGGTCGGGATCACTTCGCAGACTACACGGAGATAGGAAAGTTTGTCCTGGAGAGACCAACCGGCAGACCATGGAAGGAGGTAGGTAAAGGAGAAATAAGAAAACATGGCAGTGAGAGAGATAGAGAACGTTGTTAGTGACTGTGTAGAACAAAACAGAATTAATTCAGAGTGAACGAAGCCGACTAAAAACTTGATTATGCATTTTAAACCATAAAAATGTTGTTCAACATTTGTTTAATGCTTTAAAGTAAATTTTGTCACTGTGCACAAATTCTTATAACATTAAAAAGATTTAAATTTAAACAATAGCAATTATCTTTGTATCTTATTTGAAATAGAGTTCACAACTCAGTCAAAGAACCCATGCTGGATAATAATTTGTCCACTATATAAATACTTCATTTATATATTCATTGTTTAGCTTTAGAACTATAGTGCAGTCATTGAAGCGTTATTGCTCCGAATTTTTTTACTGTGAACCGATTTGCATGAAATTTTGGAATTAGGCTCATCTTACCCTTAACTTCAAAAGTGAAAATGATCTGAACTCCGCACCCACCCTGGGGGTGGTTGCCACCCCTTCTCGGTGGTGTAATTTTTTTTCAAAATAACCTCAGATATCAATAGAAGGCCTAATTTTAAGCAAAAAATCTTCTATAAAGTTTTTCAAAAAAACCCAATAGCCTACTTTTCAAGTTATTGGCAATTGAAAATTCGGAATTTTTTCACGTTTTTCATCGGTTTTTTGAAAATATCTCCAAAAATATGCATTTAAACGAAAATTTTATGGTGAACAAAATTGTAGCAGGTAAAAACCTGAACAAATCGGTTTTTTATAAAGTGTTCTAAGTGCAATATTAAGCGAGATATTAAAGATTAAAGCCATTTTTTATTTTGTCTGAAATTTAATCGATCTGTTCAATGCCATCTAGTAGCGAGCAGATACATTTTATGCATTCTAATGAAATAGGGTTTTGTAGTGCTTGAAATAAGCTTTAAAATGAACACTGTTAAAAGTCTTTTGCACGTAAAATGAGTGAGCTGTATTGCAAATAAGAGGAACATCTAATGTTTTTTTCTTTTAAATCAATGGGTTTCATAACTGCCATTTCCATCAAAATTTAAATTAATCGTATTCCGTCTAGAATTAACTTTAATATAAAGAGTTTGATGGATTCTAGCAGTTTGGCTGCTTTAGGACAGATATTTTTTAAAAAAATCACGATTTTAAGAGAAAAAAAAATGTTTTTGACTTTTTAAAAAAACAACCTTCTTTTCATAATATCTCAAAAATGATGAAAGATACGTACAAAAGTATAATGATAAAAAATTTAGGTTTTTTTTCTAAAAAAAATAAATTTTTTTTGTTTTTCTATCACACAAAAATTGACGGAGATATGATTGTTTAAAGAGCGCGCGGCAGCGCAATCACAGTCTCTCTTGAGCTCTTTGACTCTTCACCGTTTTAAAATAAAAGATTTCTCACTATATATTGTAATGAAAAAAGTTGTAGCTCTTTTAATTACCTTTAAAATGTTTTTTTATAAGTTGTGATAGCATCAAAATTGAAGGAGTTATGGACCAAAAACTAGCCAGAAGAAGATGACAGCACCTCCGACATTGAGTCATGAAGGATAGTGTTTTTTTTTTTTTTTTTATAAAATTGAATGAAAATTATGACTATGTGTTTTTTATGCATTGTCATGGTCTTGTTGCAGTAGGTTATTTTTTTAAATGTATTACTAATTCAATCTGGTACAGTTTTAGACAACTTGTAAGTTTACATTTTATTCAATAAATGGTGATGTCTTACTCTATAATTAAATTATTTTTAAATGTGTAATCATATATTACTGTTTTAATTTAGGAGTAGTTTTAAGGGTTGAAAAGTTTGAGAATATGATAATCATTTTCGAGAATGTGGAATAACATTTAAATCCTTTTCATTTCATCAAAAGAATTTTTTTTAAACAATTTTTTATCAAGGGGTTGTTTTTAAGGGTCTAAAGGGGGTTAAAAATTCGATAATTAAGATAGAGAACATAAAATATTATTTACTCTATACTTAAATCTTTTTATGTCATACCAAAGTAATTTTTTGTGATTTTTCAATTTAGGGGTTGTTTGCAAGGGTTGTAAGGTTTTCAAGGGGTTGAAAATGATTTTAATATGAGGTAATTGTGTCAGAAAACACTTTACAATTTCACCCCTTAATATTAAACACGTTTTCTAGTGATAAAATGGCTCAATGTCAATTTTTCCATTAAGGGGTTGTTTACACCCCTTAAAAATAATAGGCGGAGCTCAGATCATTTTCACTTTTGAAGTTAAGGGTAAGATGAGCCTAATTCCAAAATTTCATGCAAATCGGTTCACAGTAAAAAAATTCGGAGGTAAGACCCTATTTTTCGCTTCAATGACTGCACTACTACTTTAATCAATCAACATACCTTAATTTTCAGTCAATAGTAGTACTTGTTTTTCAAAGTATGGCTACCATACAAAGTATGGTTTTTTTATGTATGTGATGTTTATGTAAACAATGGACTAGTATTAGTGTTGTTGGCTGGCCTGATGATGCTGCCTGTGGCAGCGAAACATGTAGCCATACTTTGAAAAACAAGTACTACTATTGACTGAAAATTAAGATATGTTGACTTTATTTATGCTTCTACTCAGCAAGAAAATACAGAGTTGTACAAAAATATGGACCCAATTAAATTCATTTGTATTTAATAAATTATAAAGTGGACATGTAGATTACAATCTACATAGTAATGAAAAGAGGACGTTTCTTTAACACAGGTTAAAAATGTTCAATGTGTCCCCCTTTGTTGTACAGCAAACATCTAAGCTGTAGCAAAACTCGTCCCACACGCGAAGAAGCTTGTCTTATGCTACACGGTTCCGCAGGTCAGCCAGAGTTTGTTGGTAGAGGTGGTACGTAAACAGCCTCCTTAACATAGTTCCACAAGAAAAAATCACATGGCGTGAGAACAGAAGATCTCGATGGCCAGAAGTGTAGAGCCAGGTCTTGATTTCCCATGCGACCTATTTATCGCCCAGAAAGGGATTGATTTAAAAATCCTCAGAAATGATGGTGCCAATGTCTTGGAAAGTTAAGTCTTGCGAATCTTCGGTAAGTTTAGGAAAAAGCCATTGTTCCAACATGTCCACGTACGTTATTCCACTTACAGTGCTTTTCACAATAATAAGGTCCATAAACTTTTTTTCGTGATAAGACATAGAACTAGTTTATCTTCGCCGAAGTCTCTCTTATGTTGCAATGTTGGAGGGGTTTTGCACACCCCACATTCAAACATTGTGTCTATTCACTTTTCCACTAAGATGGAATGTAGCTTCATCGCTAAAAATTAAGAACGGTAGGAACGGATCATCTTCCATCATTTCTAGCATATCACCACAAAATTCAGTATGCTTTTCTTTGTCATTTTTAAGGAAAGCCTGCACAAGTTGTAAGTGGTAAGGCTTGTAGAGCAAACTATAAACTCGCTATATAGTTGGTTGAAGTATTCCTAATTCTCTATTGATTGACTTACGTGGGCTACAAACAAAACTGTCTTCTATTTGTCTGACGTCATCCTCTGACACATGTGGTCAGTCCGGGTTTTTTATTTGCAGCGACATCCAGTTTGTTGAAATTGCTTAAACCAATGGCTTTTCCTAGTTGGTGGTTCAATACAAAATCGGAGACAAAAAGCTCGCTGCATTGTAACTGCCGACTCACTTCTGGCAAACTCGAGAAAGCAGAATCTTATGACACGAGTACCCTAGCAGCCGTTTACGCAACTATCCTTTCAAACAAAACTTCCTCTTTCCTTCTATATATGTAGACTGTTTATATCCAATTTAAATTTTGTAAAATACAAATTAATTAAATTGATTTAACTCCCAGATTTTTTAATAGAAGTCGTCGAATTTTGTTTCTGTAGCTGATAATTTTCATATTTTATTATTGTTCATCTCTTTTTTCATACAGTAGGCTATTACCAACAGCCACATCTGAATGATAATGTGTTATAGTGGTAAACTAAGGATACTACATCAGTTCCTTTGTACAAACTTATAGTTATAAAAACAATCTTTGTACTTACGGTACAGTTGAATAAGATTCCGATGAGTATACCAAGGCCTTCAGATATAATGGCGAGTATCACATTGATGGAACAAAACCCTACGAATCTAGACAGTTCCATGGGTTGGTCAGCCATCCAATAAACAATTGTATTGAACAGCATTGTCAAAATAATCTAGAATAAAAGAAACACGGTCTAGGTAAATTTTCTGTATGATTATAAAATGTAATTCAGTTTGAAAACATTAAATAAATTGTCTGAACAGATGTATACAAGTATCTAATATATTTAAATATGTATACAAGTATCAATAGCTACTAGCATAGGAGTAGAAAGTCCATAAGGACCTCCTAACTGCAATTGCCGAAGGTGAATTCAATAGTTCTAACCATACATAAACAATTATGCATAAGTAATACTATACTTGGTTTTACAAATTTGAAAATAATTGTATCAAATAATTAGATGTTAATTATTTCATTTTTATTTGACACATCTCAATATTTAATCATTATGTATTTGTGCGATAGCATTCACTTTTACGATTGTGTTCAATTAGGTCTAATTGCAGATTACGTATATTATAAAACTTGAAAAGTCGCATACAGAAGGTCTTGCATTAAACCACATTAAAGATAACAGCTTACGTATGTTTTTTAAGTGCATGAAATAGAGATAAGCGAGTACATTTCGTGATGATGTTAACTTGAAAATTGGAATTCCATCACAGTATTTGTAGAAAAAATGTTCAAAAAAAGAATTTTAGGTAGAAACATAATGAAGTAAATTACTATAGTAATTAAATGGAAACAAGCTGCCCTACTTATAGTCAAGAAAAGAACTATGGTTTTAGTGGGAATACATAAAAAACCAAGAGTCAAACACCCAGGTCTTTGATCTAAGTCAAACGTATAGCCTACATACATACATATCTTATCAATATTGTTCTACAGTAAAAACTACATAGGTACTTACAGTTGTTGGTATAGTAGACATAGTTTTTGACATGTAGAAAGCTTTCAAACCGTACCATCGATTGAAAAACTCTCTTCTCAGCAGTTTCATTTCCATTGGTACTGCAACATTGAGTCATTTGTTACTGATATGTTAACACTTGATTCATCTATACTATACAACCTAATAAAGCGTAAAAGTTAGTATATTTTGATAAAATTATTATTATTTAACTTAAAAAATATTAAACTAAGTTACATACCTTATGTACCGTCAACAGTTCTGGATCCTTTTTTCAGCGACGCCCGGTTTCGGAAAACCACACTATACTTCCATTGTCACGTCACAAGAAACACAAATCACAAATAACAAAAAGCACACCTAACATTTTAATGAAACAATACATATCTAACATTAATAAATAAATAACACACGAAACACTTCGAGCATGCTGGCCAGCCGGTTGTCATTGATTTATTATTAGTTATTTATTAATATTAGACATGTATTGTTTTATTTAATGTTAGGTGTGCTTTTTGTTATTTGAGTTTCATGTTTCTTGTGTGTATACTTGTGAAGTATATATAGTGTAGTCTTCCGAAACCGGTCGTCGCTGAAAAAGGATACAGAACTGTTGACGGTAACCTAAGGTATGTAACCTAGTTTAATACTATTACAGTTCAGGAGGCTAACAATCATGTTTAAAAAAAAACTTTTTAAATTTTGATAATTACTAATCTGTGAAACAGTGTTTTTATATTTTTTCAACTAACAATGAAAATGATTTGGAAATGAACTTGATAACGCCAAAACAAACTTGAACAAATTCCACCCACGTTTCAAAATACTAAAAGACACCTAGTAGAAAACCCACTATCTTCCCCAGCTCAACGCTAACAACTCGGTCAATCCTACCAAACCAAAACATAAAATGAAATAGCTCATGATTGGCCTAACAATCAACAGGTACAGCTAGGTGCATGTTTAGTGTAACTGCGCGGCCAAAACATTAAATTTGTAGGACCATGAGCCAATCTCAGCTCACTACACTCGATTTCACATTCACCGTGCAGTACGGAGCGTCCGAAAGCCATGTTATCCAAATGGCAGTTTCATTGATACTAACCGTCCAAAAAACAACACTCGGACAGTTGACGCAACCCGCATGCCAATAAACGTGATGTTCCCAGTAATGGTAGTAACATGAATATCTCCCGTAAGACCTGTACCGCACGGTGAACATGCAATAGAGTGTAGCTCTCGAGCTGGTCGTAACTCTGTAGAGCCAAAAACCCGGGCCAGAGACAGTCCACTGCCCACTCTCTCCAGAGACACTTCGAGACTATCGTTACACTAGCTAACTCGGGAGGAAAGGGAATACCACTTTATAATTCAAACTCGTAAACGGTATTAATTCAATTATTATGACTACCGACTTCTCTGCCGTTATCACCAGCCGACCGACTCCAAGTTAACTTGCTTCCCCACGCGGAGATAAAAGGGCAGGAGCCCGGCGATTTAGCTGTGAATTCTGCCGCCTCAGGGGACGATAATAAGGCTGGAGCCCGGTGTTTACAGTTATCAATCAATTCCCCCTGTAGAAATTAAAGAGGACAGTAGCCCGGTGATAGATTTCCAACCAGCTCGTCCCTTTTTAGGACCAAGATTCAAATCGTTTAAAAACGCTACCACTCTACAATTTTCTGCAACAACTACCTTCCAAGCCCTACAAGGTTATATTTACAGTTCTCTGCACTATATACCAACCCATCCATGACAAGGCCATTTGAGCCTACGTTAAACTAGCCTCACTCACACACTGTAGGCAACAAAACAAAGGAAGCACTACTGGTGAAAGACTGATCATGGTCTTGAGGGATGGAATACCAATCTACGGTTAAATAATGTTGATTAAATTACCTTAAGTATTTCTTAAAATTTTTAAAGCTACTTTCTCAAAACATGCTTTTGGTGGATGGGCCCTTCTCTAGCTACTGCCTCAATTAATATTTAATTGTCTTAAATTTTATTTATATTTTAATAACCTTTTTTCGAAAATTTTATTTTCAGAAATAACGATTTCCCAGAAAAGCTTGGAAGTGTTCTTTATGTTTAACACTGGTAAGACAACTCGTATAATATTAATAATCTTAGATGAACTAGCTACCACAAAATAAGACTAAACTTAAGTACAGTGTATATACTCACATACTAAAACAGGCACCATGACGTATGTGTACATGAAAAACACTGCAACGCTCAAACAGAATTTGAAGTTCTCAAAAGGTTTACTCGCATTATTGCCAACATTCCAAAATATCGTACCAACAATCAGTCCAGAGAAAACATGATGTATGATTTGGAGGTAGAGAGCGGTCTGAACAAGAAATACACTCAAATACATTATCAGATCAATTTGATAAGCTAAGTACAAGATTAAAATGTCCTACTATACAAATTTGAATACATTAAATTTCTGTAACATAATAATTTTCTGCCTGTTATAGTAATGAATAATGGGCCTTAGTATAAACCTATTTCACTGCTAGACTGCACAGGTAAGCTTTCACTACATGTTTCCTTTAGACAAATTACATTGGACTTTCTCTAACAGAGCAGATACCATGAAGGTGGTAGAAGTTATCCCAGGACATGCTAAAATAAGAAAACGTATTTGATTGGAAAACACATTTGTGATATTTTTGTTACTGAAAACAAGTATACATTGAAGTATACATTTTTAAAACTCAAATACTTTGAAAAAATTTGTTTTACTATTTTTGGATTTTATGTTTAAATCCACGTGAATTTTGATCCGAGACCGACGGTCGAGTTTATACGCTGCGGGTAAAGCGAACCAGTCAATAACCCCAGCCCACAAGGTTAAGGTGCAAAATTGCAAAGTGAGTTTTTCCACAGCAAGTGGAACGAAATAGCGTGTGAGTCGAAACTGGAGGCTTAAGAGCAAACAAATTCTACTAATATATTTCGTTCACAAAGTCACCCATCCAGCACCTTCGTAAATAGACCAATTTCCAAAATAGTTGGTTGAAAACCTAATAAACTTAATTTTGGAAATTCGTTCAACTCATGTCAGCAATTCAGCCGTGCGGTCGAATTATTTACGCTCGAAATCGTTGTAATTATGTCGTGATTAGACTTGTTTTACTCATAATTTTATAGTTATCTCAAACTATTACCAATAAAAAGAGAAAAATAATCAAATTACAATGTAACTTCTTTTTAGTCATTAGGTCCCTTGAGCCCCTGCTGAAAAGTGCGCGTGCGTTGGTGGAGGGTCGAATAACCACTCAGACTACCTGCCAGACTATAGTTAATTCATTGTTCATTAGGATGTTGTGGACTTTTCATTTTTTGTTTATAATATTTAAAAGTTGGTGACAAAATGTATAAGTGAACTTCAATTTAATGCCGTAGAGTTATGGGCAGCCCAGTTTGTGGAACGCTCTACTACTCATTCCCCCTGCCAATTGTGTACTGTCCTGCATGAAGACATAGTTTCACAACCACTGGCTCTGACTATTCTTGTAAAATTGTCTTTTACGATATCTATTTATATTTATCCATGAATAGTTTATTCAAAAACAATTATATTTATATAGTAGGATTTTAAAACTAGAAACCTAAAGATAAGGAATGAGAAATGTTTTTAGTAATGCCGAGTTATGAGTCTGTTTCCGCAAAAGGGTAGTAGTTGCCTTCTTGCTGGCACCGCCAACTGGGCTGCCTATTACTCTACTAATTGAATTTTATATGGATAGATGTATTTTTTGAAGACTGGTATTCGTCAAGTTGAGTGGAACTGGATAACAATGTGCAGACATAACCAGCTAGGGAACAAAGCAACTCATACGAAGGCTATCTTTTCAGGCATTTATACAGATCATATTCAGCATTGAACCTCCTGGTACAATTTTTGAAAGTGCTTTAATTCCAAACGCACACCTACTAATTGTTAATGAATTAATTTGTTAATGGCTAAAACGGTTTTTATAATCAATCGCCCTATACATTTCGTCAACAAATTATTTATATTTTTACATATTATGAATAGATTAGTAAATAACACTTACCGAATTCCGAAACCTCTGCATGAACATTCGCCGAAGTAGTATCGCGTACTGCATTGTGAAGGATGTCGGGAACTGCAACGTTTTCGTATCTCCGTAGACGTTTGGCATGGTAGCGACCGTGTCCTTGCGACCTGATGAATAATCATCTCCTAGAGTTGATCCTTGACCTACTGCTTAACAAACATGCACCACAACGAACAGACAAACAAACAAGAAATAGTAAGATGCTCAAGTAAGGTTAGAAACACAAGCTGCAAAACAGTTTTTCAAGGTTTTGTTATAGATTTACTTTTAAGATTTAAATGTTTATTTATTTTTTCACATGAGTACCTGTGGGGTACGTTATTAAGCTTTTAAGCTTATCTAAAATATTAAAAAAAAAAAAAAAAATTCAAGAAAAGTGTATAAAGAAACAACAAGTGTTTGGTTTTTAACAGGCCTGTCTCAAGTGTCTGCCTGTTCATCCATAACTCTATCTAGTAGTAGGTTCTTCAAGGTGTTTCAAGCAAGTATTTGAAATGTTTTTCAGGTCACTAGCCTGTTATAATGTTAGTAAAATAGAGTAAAATCATGTCATACAAAGCAGTTTAAACTGTCTTACTAATGTGGTGGTAAACTAAAAACTGAAAATATACCAATTAAATCTTTACCTAATAGTAGGATAGACACTTTGACTTAATACCAATATTTGTAAAAACATATTAATTTGTAGTAAAGAATTAAATGTTTTGCAGCTGACACAAACAATAGTTTAACAAAAACAGGCACAAGAAGACACAAAAGTTAACACAAAATACAAACATAAAACATTTTGTAATTATTAAAAACACATTTAAAGACTAGATTAATTAAAAGTACAGTTGTTCAAGTTGTATAAACCACAAATACAAATCACGTTTAACATTTAGCATTCCAGTTTGTCTATACATATTTTTAATTTAATGTAGTTTATAATGTTCATTTTATCATCGGAGAACATAGTTTCACGTAAACATGCCATTTTGTTTTTTGTACAACCATGGAAACGGGTTCAAAATTGGCACTTATTTGTGTTCAGTTTTACTGGAGCACCGAAAACATGTGAAGGTATTTTTGGAGCAGAAAGAAGTGCCGCTTATCCTATAGCCACAATTCAAGGTTACGTTTTAGAAGGAACTGAGTTAAAAACTTTAGCCCGATTCCTAAATGAAAAAATAATGGATTATGAATAAAATGTAAAAAAAAAACTATTTTCATATCAATACCCTTTTTGGTTAAAACAACTTTACTTTTTATTCATTTATGGAAATAAGTTAATGTGTATGGAAGTAAGAAACGTTCTAAAAACTTAAAATATAAATGAACACCTGTTAGATACTAGGGTTGTTCAATAAGTCCTTAGAAAATACAAGAGATGACGTGCGGATCACTGAAAACCGTTTGTTTTTCGGAAGCATCATTACTCAGTTGACAGCTGTTAAATTTTAGCTTTATAGAACATGTGGTTTCATTGTTGTCGTCAATTGAAGCAGAGAACTTTTGTTTATTTTAAAAAATGAAAAAAAGTGAGATTCGAGCGGTGATAAAACATTTATATTTGAAAGGCTTGACATCAAATTAACAACTGCCCTTGTGTTTGCCACTGTTTATAATTGGGTGAATGAATTTAAAACGTGGCATACATAAACAAAAGTTGAACTGTATACGAAACATGGATTCACTACTACAAGCCAGAGGCAAAGGAATAGTCAAAACAGTGAGTTTTTTAAGGCAAACAGGCTTTGAAGAAGGTGAAGACGGTGAAATCGGCTGGAAAGGTTATGGCTACAGTTTTTTGGGATGCAAGAGGGATTATTTACATTGATTACTTGGAAAAAAGAAAAACAATAACTGGAGAGTATTATGCATCATTATTGCACCGGTTGAGTGAAGAAATCAAAACTAAATATCCTTATTTGAAAAAGAAAAAAGTACTCTTACATTAAGCCAACGCATGGCCTCATACCTCATAATTGTGGAATTGAAGTTCGAATTGTTACAACATCCACCGTATTCGCCAGATTTGGCCTCCAGTAACTTTTTCTTATTTCCAAACTTGAAAAAATGGATTGGCGGACAACGGTTCGGGACGAATGAAGAAGTCATCTCCCAAACAGATGCTTATTTTGAGGACCTTTCGAAATCTTACTTTTTTGACGTGTTATGAAAGTTGGAAAAACACTTATAAAAGTGTATAGAGCTAAAAGGAGATTATGTTGGAGAATAAAAAAATAGTTAACCAAAATACTTTGTTTCTATATCTTATTTTTTAGGATTTATTAAACGACCTTCGTATTAATGGTGTTGTTGTAAAAACCCAACAGTTATTAAACTGTATTACTTAATTCAAAAAGTTAAATAAAAAATCAACAGTTGGAAGTAAATAAAACTGCAGCTTAATGTATAAGTGAAATTGAAAATAATAATTGATAGTAGAGAATGTAACATTATATACAAAATTAGATTACTAAATAATGTTAACAAATAGTCGTGCAAAGTCGGTTATTTCCAACAACCATCTAAGTTAGAATTTTTTTAAACATTTTTACAAATGAAGTACAAAGTAAGATAAGAATAGGCCAATAAGAAGCTTTCAAATTACTCATGATCGTTTGAAATTACATTTTAAAATCTTTTATAACAATTACTTAATTCCATCTCATTTTATTAACCCCCGACGCAAACAGAGGGATGTTATAAGTTTAACGTGTATATGTGTGTATCTGTGTATCTGTGAATCTGTCTGTGGTATCATAGCTCCCAAAAAGATGAACCGATATTGTTTTAGTTTTTTTTTGTTTGAAAGGTGACTTAATCAAGAGTGTCCTTAGCTATGACTCAGGAGGACACACCACCACTGCAACCGACGAAGATCTTTATGGTATGATGTTCCCTTTAGTGATAATCTCAGATCCTTCGCAGGCTACTTATAAAACCAAAAAGAATCTTGGGATCAATACCGGAACTCTCACGGACTAACAACAGCAGTTCCAAGTACCGTGAATCTCCTACACGCGAGAACCTCGCACAGCAGATGATGAGCCGATTCAATCCCATGGGAGCAGAATCGGCAGGAGTCGTATGAAACCAGCCCAATTTTTTTGAGTCGGTAGTTGGCCGAGCAGTGTCCAGTGAGAAAAACTACAATACGCCTAAGGTTGTTTCTACCCTTCAATAGAAGCTTTTGAGCTTTCGACTTAGAGCAGATGAACGTTCTTGCCTGCCTAAGTCTAGGAGCATTGTTCCAGTGTGAGGACCAACTTTTCTCCATCCAGAACAACAACATTTCTTAGCCTTGGGTCTCCCGCAGAAAGGATCTGGATCAATGAAGCGATTTTTGGCCCCAATTTAGCAAGGATCAGCTGCCTCATGACCCTTGACGCCCACATGACCAGGCACCCATTTAAGAGTAACTTTGTTAACTCTAGCCATTTCATACGGTCCCAAAACTAGCCTTGATTCAAAGTTTAACTTCAAATATCTCAAAAACTGTGACACCACAAAAAATATATTTATTTTATAAATGAGCAACGAAATGGTGCATTATTTTTTCAGAAGCTCAACCGACAGAACATAATTTTCAGGTATTTGTCTACAACACCGTCATCTTATTATGGCCTACCTTCAATTAGTTTAGGTAAATTATTTATTGTAAGTGTAACAGGTACTTACTAAGGCACTGAAAGTATTTCGTGACTAATCGAACACACCGTTTTAAAACAGTTAAAGCAAAGTGTCTGCCGAGAAAGATGAACTTAGTCTAATACCTAATATAAAAACACGCTTTAAAATCTAACAGAAAATGAATTATTCTTACAATTTAGTTTACAAGAACTTATGATAGTTTTTATGATAGAGGAAAAAATGGTAGAATCTCAGGATAGTACTTTTAAATATTTCTATTATCGAGTGTGGAAAAAACATTATTTCAATACAGCGGTTGTTCGCATGTTTAAAAAGACAGAATATGGTTAGAAACAATTATTTGAAAGAATCATCCATGCTTATACACACATAACTGAATTAAAACTAAATCAAACACACAAATAATAATGCATACAGACACGGTCATGCCAATGTTAGAATAAAACTCATGCTTTTATTTTGTAACATTTAATTTATAATAGTAACATACCTTCAGTACTGGAGGCATTAATGCGTTCAAAATCATGTGATTATCTTATTGTATTGAATTTGAAATCAAAACTTGTAAACAATAAAATAGACTAATGAACTGTAAACAGTAAATTCTTCAGGTTTTAATAGATTTACAACCAATACATAATGTTGCAACCACAGATGGCTCACACGTCAGCTCATGTGAAGTGATGGCAGTGTGTTTCTACCTTAATAGTCAAAGGAGGTTTAGAGAACCATTACAAATGATAAGCCACCAATGATTGCAACAAATTACACATTTTAGATTTTTTTTGTAATCATTTGAAATATAATATATTTATTTCAATCTGTCATCAATATATATTTTCCTTTTAAGAACTGTTTTATTTTATTTTCTAATAATTATGTCATTTGATAATTTGATATAAACTAAACAGCTTTTTACTTAGTAATATTGTTCCGTTATAATTTAAAAACATGATAATAAAAACTATAAATCTATACGTATAAATACCTTTTGTTCGCAGTCCAGGAACCGTACTTATTTGTCGATGACGATCGTTTCGCATTTCCTATTCAGGCATTGTGAAACCGATTTTGTAGATGCGTTTAAATTTGACAATACCTGAATAGAAAAGGCGAAACGATCGTTACCGACAAATAAGTATAGTTACTGGACTACAAGCAGAACAATAGTTAAGGGAGGAAAGTATCACTTTGTCACCCCGAAACCGCTCGTACGGTAATTTTCTTGAGGGCGACTAAAATACTTTCTTCCCGTTAAGACATACAACATTTTCCTTCCAGCTACAGTTTTATTAAATAATTTGCATTTTACTATGAAAGAAACTTCATTGAAATATGGATATTCATATTCACAAAAAAAATTGAGGTTATGCCAAGAATACACGGTCATGGAAGTTCATTGATGTTGTTTCAGAGCTGATTTACTAACATATGATTAGCAGCCCACCTATATGCGGACTGTAAAGAAAAATCAATGCTTTTTAAATGGGCACTTTACCGCCCCCTCGGTTTATGAGTGGTTCTTTCTACCCTATTAATCAGGCAGAAAAGATCGCTTAAAGTAAATAGTAGCTGGAGGGAAAAGGTATTTATATGTATATACAACCAGTCCATAAGGCAAAAACAGTTATATAAAACTATATTTACATTTTCATATATTTTGTAAAGTTTTTCAAAGTGATTGGAAAATTAACAATTCACTGAAATATTAAGGAACATATTTTTTATTGGATTCAGGGAACAACCGAACAAATGCCAAAATAATTTGCAGCTATTCAAAATTGTCAGACAATTATGTAGTGATATTATAAATGATTTTTTTAGGGTATTTCCAAAGCTCAACATTCTGTGACTGTTATAATTACCAATGAAGTATTTACTAAGCCTAAAGACATGTTTAGAATTGATTTTAGAGGTTCATAACTTATTACCAAGGTGTCAATTTCAAAAAGAGTGCCTTAAAAATGTTTCCTTACGTTATCTTTCCATTTTGTTGGATTTATGTTTATTAAAATTTGGTAACAAAAGATACTAAACCACAATGTCGATTGGCGGGAATTTGATTTTTGTCCAAGCTTGGCATAAAGGTGAGTTGCAAGATAACCTGATTCAGTAATCTACGTGGAAGCTGCTCTGTTGTCCTGACAATAGAATAAGAGCAAGAAGAATCTACACTGTTAGAAGGTGTTTATGAGAGATACACAGATGAGGGTTGATTCAGGATATTAATTTCAAGATGGACGAGAAAAAGCTGTGAATATTTCATATTCAGTACAGAAATGTTCCATACTATTGTTATGTAAATCGTTGAAGATATTTCTCAGGAGGCTTGCGATCGGGACAAAAATCCCATTTCATCAACAGAGAAGCTATGTGTTATCTTTGTGTAGATTCTCTTGAACAATATCTACGAGTTTCTCATCAAATCCTAAGGTAATCCAAAAATGTAAGGAAATATTGTAACAACATGAAAATTAACTTTGAAAAAATTAAGTGTATCAGGCTGATGGCTTGGTGCGGCACATTCAGTTTGATTAGAAGTCAAGCCGAGGGTTCATTCCAGATGGATCATTTGTTCAACATTTCGGTTCGGGTTTTGAACCGCACCCATACTGAAGCGCAATTTCAAATTCAACTTGATTAAATCATGCTTGTTCGTTCAAGCTATCCATACGGTGTGGCTCTGGAAACCGTAGCGAAGGGTTCCATTACCTCTTTGAAACTTTCCATTTAATAATTTTAAACAGAACATTCTCTGAATTCAGATGAAGATGTAGTCCAGAATTAATAGAATGTATTTGAGATACAGACATCAAAATTACCTAATACTGGGTAACAGCCTGCAACAGTCATGTTAGCTTAAACATTTTCTGTACGCCTATTGTATCTTTGTTTATTTGATTGTAAAATATGTCATTGTATAACTGTTTTTGCTTCTATTTCTTCATTCAAATTATCATGTATCCAAGACGAATAAATCAGAATGAGTCTAAAGTTTGGAAGCTTATTTTATTTGTGAATTAAAAATTCTCATTCAAAAATAAGTTGAATTTTTGTTCTTGAGGTCTAAGGGCCTGTCCATAACGCAGCACTGCACCTATCCCCTAGCAACACACCAAAATGTGTTCCTTGTTTTTATATTAACATGGCCACACTGGAGCCCCGCCCTAAGCACCGCTCCTAGCATTGTACTGTACCAAGGACTTGTAGGAGTATTTTCCAATTCAGTCTGTTCAACAGTGTAACCACTATTTCTACGTGTAGTTTGAGAAATCTAAAAATGTGTAGATTTAACCTAAAAATCTTCCTGGATCCTGTTTTAAATCAGAATATAAGTGATGAAAATCGCCAAATTGTTGTCTTTTTGTGTATTTTAAATCTTCTCGGTTTTAAAATTAGATATTTACTCAAACTAATCTAATATTATTTATAAAGAAATAACTGTAAATTATAGTTACCTATATTACATTTGAATTTGTCCTTCCTGTAACTTCATTTGTTTAAAATTATTTGTTTACTTAGTAAATCTAATATTATAAGATCCTCATCTGAAGAAGATGAGGAGGAAAACATGTTGACAGTTTGACAAAACTAAACCAACTAAAGGATCGTGTGGTGCTTTGATATGAAGGTGTTGATTTCTGGGGCAATGGTGCTTGGTTTGGTGCGTTACTAGGGCGAGGGCTGGTGCTAGGTGCAGTGTGCAGTAGTGGACTTGCACTTAACCATCTAAACTTCAAACTTAATGAATCACCATTAAATAAACTACTGTCTAAAAAATAATTTTACTTTCTTACATAATTTCGATCTTGGAGGTTCATTATCGCTTTTAGGATCCAGTTTTATTATCCTTCCGTTTTGAATTTCCGATGACAATACGTTGATGACGTTATGCTGTAGCACTTCAAACACTGAAAGTAAGAAAATAACGTATAATTAGTTTCTCATGAAATACAAGTTTAATGTTTTAAACTACACAATTAAAATCAATGGTATTCTGAAATATGCTTATCCCTTTTACTAGAGAAGATCCGGTTTGTTCCTGCGCCTCTAATTATTATGCCCTTGAGTTACACCCAACTTGGAGACACACATTCCACCCCGTTTGAAGTCAGTTAGTTGAAGTGTTAGGTGATAACTATTTCTGATTTGTTGAAATAAATTAAAAGTAAATCGTCGTTTAGCAAACATTATTGCCTAACTGACATTATTAACAAAATTCACTTTTTCGTTTCAACGCATTCTGGAGGAAGTTTTGGGTCCACTAATGTAATATTCGCGGCAAAAATTATAGAGATAGCAGCACCACTGCACAAAAACAGAACCGTCTAAGTTCACAAAGCAGACAGCCAAGAAACAATACCACCTATTTATTTATTTCATCACTCTTTTATTATTTGTTCCAATGGACAGGACCCGGCGAGAAGGGGGGCAAAAGGGGCACATTGCCCCAGGCCCCCAACGTCAAAAGGCCCCTGGATTTAAAATTAATAAAAAAATTTTAACAATGAATATGTTGATTTAACAGTCAATTTCCTTTTTTTCAATATTGCATTAGTTTAAAAATATTTGTATGAAACCAACAATAACTTGATATCTGAATTCAAAATACAAATTTTCCTGCGAAAGGAAAAATAATTAAGTGAAATTATAAAGTGGCATTTTTAAATTACCCAGGCAGATTTGTTTTTGAATGGTATCAAAGGTGCGTGGTTGGCAGTACTGCAGTATTTCGTCTGCTCGTCAGTGCAGTCGCAGTCGACCAGACGATGACAGACAGACGGCAGTGAGTTTGAATTTTGTTGTTTAAAGAGTCTACATAGATTATCTTCAACATCCTAAGCTTCAATACAAGCAATTATTTTAATTAATTTCTAATATTATTATGTATTACTACTGTCTACGTATAGCCTACTATATTATTAACTATTGTATGAAAAAAGTTACGCTTCCACCCCTCCCCCAACATTTAGCTTCGAGTCAGGGGACCTCAAGAATTAAATTTGCCCCAGGCCCCCTAAACCTTACTTTGGTTTCTTTTTTCAATACTAAAAATAAAAGTCAAAAATGTTGTTTTAAAAATAGCATTATATTAAATATACATTATACTGTATGTACTTCAAAATAAACACTTTTTCCTCCTTCTGTAAAGTTACTAAAATGTTAGTTATTCGGTAATGTTAGCTAAGTTATGAAATATTTAAAAAAATAATTCGATCAAGCAGCTGAACTGCTGATATGAGTTGAGCGAATTTTCAATGTATGTACCAAATTTGGACCAAATCGGAAGTACGGACCAAAGAAATGTGAGCAGTGATATGTTTCCTCAATTCAGAAGGTGTGAAACCAGCAGGGATTATTCGTTGAATGCAGCAGCAATATGGAGAGAGTTGCTTAAGTGGAAGCAAAATCTACGAATGGATTTATCGCTTTAAAAGTGGTAGGATTTCTCTGTGTTATGAACAACGACCTGATAGGCCTTCCACTTCAAAGACTAATGACATTTAAACAAATGATTCTCAATAATCGACAAATTACAGTTGATGAAATTTCAACTGAGTTAAATTTAAGTCATGTCTCACCATACACACACATCAACAATTCTAAACTTGGAAAAGTCTGTGCTCACTGGGTTCCTCATCAATTGACCAGCATTTACAAAGACAGTCTTTTGAAAATTTCCCAGAAGCATTTGGAACATTATGAAGAAGAAGGAGACTCATTTCTTAACCGAATAATAACCGTTGATGAGACATGGGTTTATCATTTTGAACCAGAGAGTAAGCGACAATGTTTGGTGGTTAAACATCCTTCATGTCCCACAGCAAAAAAGTTCAAAACTCAGAAGTCTCCAGGAAAGGTAATGATGTCGATATTCTGGGATGTGGAAGGTCCGATAGTGGTTGAGTTCAAAAGGAAAGGTCAAACAATAAATAGTGACAGCTGCTGTGAGCTACTGCGTTTATTGAAGCCAAAAATCAAATACAAAAGACGCTTTAAACCTTCAAAAGGCGTGATTTTGCTTCAGGATAATGCTCGACCCCATATGGCCAAAAATACAGTCCTGTACCTTCAAAATCTCAGTTTTTAGCTGTTGGACCACTATCCATATAGTGTGGACCTGGCTCCAAGCGATTTTCATCTTTTTGCCCATTAAAAGAACAGTGAGGGAATCATTATCGATCTGATAAAGGGGCCTTTAAAGCGTTGCAAAATTTTCTGAAAACGAGACCAAAAACCTTCTTCTAGGAAGGAATTAAAATGCTCGTTAAAAGATGGACTAAGTGCACAGAAGTAGGAGGGGATTATGTTGAACAGTAATGTTACTATTATTTGTGTACTGTCAGCAGTTGATTTGAATGCTTGCGTATGGAATGCGGCCACTATTGGCTAGAGCAGCCTTGTCCCCAAGCCTCGCCAATATTAGCGTGGTTGTCATAGTGATGGCAGCTCCTACCACTAGTTAGTACTGTGGTGGGAGAAGAACTCTTTCCCGCACCTCGCTTCCCGCTTTTGTAGAACAGAACATTTATTGGTCATTCAGCACATGTACAACATTGCAATAGACTTCGTCAAAAACAGACTTAATTAGTCATTAAAACTTAAAACTAACATGACGGATGACCCAGGCTTACTAAATATTGATTTCACAACTTAAATAATCCTCCATGTTATAAAATGGGTGTACTTCAACTAACCATAAATGTATGAAATAAATCATCATTTGACAAGCTTCGAAAAGTGGCATGCAGTTTATTGAACAGATTGATTCCTAAAGCTAAATGATAATTCTTGAATCTATTCAAACTACGTCTTGGTTAAATAGATAATTTTAATTTACTTATTGACTTACCCTTGTAGGTTTAAAAACTAAACAAAATTTAAAAGTAAAATAAAGCAGAAAACTTACCATAATCAGCAGGGTTATATGTCTCTGGACACAACAAGCCGCAGTTACTCAAGTAAGGGACTAGCTGATGTGATGAACCTTGATATATACAAGTACCCCTTGCTAACATGTATACCAAATCAAACATATGGAAGAGTGAAGCACTCGGTTGATGTACCGTACATACGATGGTACGTCCTTGTCTTGATAAGTCTTTAAGTAATTGTACACAGTTGTTGATGGAGACAATGTCTAGGCCTCTGTGAACAAGACACAGCAATAAGAGTAGTGTGGCGACACCAAAATTCACAATTATAAATAAACACAAATATTTATCAATCATTTTGTAATTTACTAACACTATAAAAATCACTATCATTTTCAGAAATCACTATAATATAAAAATACAAGATGTGATTGAACGTTCCACATTTATTAGATTTACACGGCATCATGCAGTTGGCAGAATTGTTGTGAACATTACCTCACGAGTGAACAGCTGTTTCTGTAAAAGTATTGGTGTGATGAGTGCTATTGAAGAACACTGGGTGTTCAAACCTTCGGAGTGAAGTGTGGGAAGTTATTCAAAGTAACTTTTCAAATAATGAAAACTACTTACGTGTATAAAGTTTTGAGCTGGTCAAATTTAACGAATGATATAAAAGGTGCAACACATATGGCAAACAGTCGGAAAGAACAATAGCTCTGGCTGACTGTCAACGTAGAATCCTGCTGTCAAAACATCAATAAACTGTATGGAAAGTGCCACAATTTGTTTGTACAAATAGATCATATTATACAAGAAACATACTGACTCAAGATGGAGGATATAAACTACACCCAGTTGAAGTTTAGGAAAGGGCAAACAATTATGACAGGCGGCAAAACATTGGTTTGTGATTTTTAGGTAGAGAATAAACCCCAGCTATCACATTCGGAAAGCAAAAGTACTCTTAGAATCATAAAACCACTTTAGCCATGTTAAGTGTGAAGATCTAGTTGTGGATTTCTTTGATTACAAGGGAGTTGTTCATTGTGCTTTCCTTTAATAAGCTAAAACAACAATAGTTTTTACTATCCTGAATTTTGAGACAGTTGGGTGAAAGTGTTTGAAGGAAGAGATTAACAACTTTAACTTAAAGATTCACTTTGTCATAACTTTGTCATAAAATCCACAAGAATTATCATTATCCTTATATATTATTTCTCAAAAGTGTTTTTTGTCACTAAGCGATAACTCCCTTAATTCTTCATCAAAATTATTTATTCACGCATCACTTTAAAGCTTATGTTCCCCTTATTGACAAAAAATAGAAAAACAGCTTAAAATTCATGTTTTCATTACAAAAATTTATTAAAAAACTTTTATACTATAGTACTTCATATGTTTCCTAATGAAAGGCGCCATCTATTAACAATCTGTTTAACTAACATGACAGCTGTTATTTAGATGTTTTACATGCTATATGCAAGTGTAATCTATCACGCAAATCAATCAAATTAAATCAATGTAAAGCATTATAAATCGATATAAACTGTTGTAAAAT
>JAGFPH010000097.1:132123-157861 GCA_018207615.1 Philaenus spumarius
GTAATTTACTTAATTAAATCAATGTATTAAATCAGGTAATTAGGCCTACTCCTAACATATGAAATATTCGCACGGGTCAGCTAGTATATATTATTTCTTAAAGGTGTGTTTTTTTTTTTGTAGCAACGCCATATCTCCCTTAATTCTTCGTCTAAATTAGTGATTCAAACATAATTTTAAAGCTTATGTTCCCCGCTATTGACAAAAAAATATACAAATAGCTTAAAACTAATGTTTTCTTTTATAAAATTGATTAAAAAAACTTTCATATGGAAGTTCATATGATTCCTAATAAAAGGAGCCATCTATTAACAATCTATTTAACCAACATGACAGCTGTTAGAATCTATCACGCAAATCAATCAAATTAAATCAATGTAAAGTGGTATAATTCGTTATAAACTGTTATTTATAAACCAACATAAATAAATGTACGTAATTAACTGAATTAAATCAACGTATTAAATCAGGGAAGTACCTCTAACTTGCAAAATATTCCCACGGATTAGCTAGTAATTATAAAAATTTGACAATACAAAAATACTGCCACATGTAAATGTCAACATTCCCAGTCACATGACAATACTCGCATTAAATTTCCAAATTATATTTAATTCTTTTTTCACTATAATCATCTCTCCAATTAAATTGTTGTTAATTAATTAATTGTTATTATTAATTGTTTATTATTATTTTCAATTATTTCGATTATTATTATCTTACTATTGCCTTCCTTTTTTCACAAAATAAAAAAACAAAATATGATACAGAATTCACATTAACGTCCCAACCCTAGAATATTAATACAGTACAGATATTTATTTTTAGACTAATACATATAATAATAACACTAAACAATGAACTTTACACAGGGTTTGTAATTCAAATTAATGACTTCCGATTTAGCTTTTATAATTTACCCATTAGAAGTTAACAATACAGTAGTGCTTTTGGTAAAAAGAAGTCAATAATTTTTGTAGTGACAATTACACTTTTATTTTTTTCCCATTTTGGACTTTACATATATTTTACTATAGAAACTACAACTTACGTGGTCGGCTCGTCTAAGAAGATAACAGGTGGATTATTGACAAGCTCCAGAGCGACTGACACTCGTTTCCGTTGTCCTCCTGATAGTCTTTCTGTCCGTGTGTCCCTGCATTTTGAAAGACCCAGAGTATTCAAAATTTCTTCCACCTGAAACAAGAAAATTTTAAGTTTCTTCCATACTGAAAAGTGGAAACTAAACAAATTTTGAAATGACGCAATTGTTTACGAGATGCCCATAAAGCTCATAGAAGATGTCATGATCCCTCTTTACAGTTTACTATCATTATAATCAGTGGCGGTTCCAGGTACGGGCAAACCAGGCGACCCACCCGGGGCCCCACCTTCCGGAGGCCCCGCATTAATTATTTTCACTTGCCAAAAATTTTGTATTTTTAACCAAAATGAAATTTAAAATATCTCGACAGTTCGTGGAAGCGTAACTCAACACTATTGTTTCCTTTTGTTTTCATATGTTTTCTCCTTACTTTTATTGTTTTTTTTTACATAATACTATTACTGTATGTACTATTATATGTAATATTACTTCAAGATTGTTTTTATGTGCGTATTTCTCTGACACTGTTTATTTTTCAATACTGTCCCGGTTTGGGTTCATTATATCAGTTCTGTTTTACAATAACATCTACTCTATAATGTAACCTTATTAATTTTTTTTTGTGTGAACTGTAGAGTTGTTTTTAGACAATAAAACAATATTTCCCTTTTATTTTTGTATATGTTGAGTTGGGCCTGATAAAGGAAGTAATTTCTTAAAAATCATCATGGAAACGGTGTATGTTTGATATGTGCTGAAACAGCGTAAAAAGTGAATTAAGCATGTTATTTTCAAAATTTCCTGCCCAGGCCCCCCAGTAAGAGGACACCACCATATCTTATCACCCAGGGTCCCGCAAAGTCTGGAACGCCACTGATTATAATACTGTAAACAAAACAAAGTAATCATCACGTTTTCAAAACTAGCTGTTTTGATATCTTCAATAATTGAAGAGGATCATAGACATAATATATTTTTGTTGCAATAACTTAAACCCTATTAAGGACATATATATATTTTATTCAAATTGTGTGTATACACCCAACACAAAGATATTAATTTATCCAACAACAATCAATCTTAATCTATATAAATCTTATACCTAACTCTACAGGCAAAACTGAGTTAAAATTATTATATCAACTTCCCAAAGTACTTAAATAAGGACATCAATCAAATAAATAATTACCAAAATTATAAAGCAAACAAAAACTGATTCTACTTAACTTGATGCAAAAACAATTTCCCCAGATATTCACCTTATTTTGTACTCGTGACTTCTTCCAAGTCTCGCCACGCCACGACGTCAATCCAAAAAGCCCCATCTCGAATTTATTCCCCTCTATTTAACATCTCTGTCCCCACTCAGTTTTACTCGTCTAGCTCGGTCGTTGGCTTACTACAAAATGCAACTATGCGATTTGTCTTCATCTTGTGTCTACTGTACCAATAAAATTCCTACTTGTAATAAACTTATCTAAATAATATGAATTAATAATATCCCTCAGCTCACTTCATAACAATATGCAGAATGTACATGTTTATGGACTTCTATCCAAACTTTTTTTGGAAAAACAACTCACTTATATTCGCCTTGCTTCATGGTGGGACATAGAAGAAACAGATCCTGCTGAAATGCATTGTTGTCTTCCAGAAGTTCGTTGGTGGTAGTTCCATTTTATGTTTTCTTGATATCAAACACATCATAATTTATTATGTTTTTAATTTAATTCTATGATCATAGTATGCCACTGTTGATCAATGGGCAAATTTCACTGTTTGTCTGATTCCCCCCCCCCCCCCCCATGATCTTATTTTATCTATGATCTAGGTAACTAATCGACATATTTTTTGTCAAGATCTCATTTTAAAAATAGTAAAGAACACTTAAATGTTGACTGAGAAGCATATTCCTTTAATCAAATTGAATATGTTACTATCTACTCCAAAAATAGGTTTCTAACAAAACAAAAATCGTTGAAATTGTAGGACAAACAAATGTTATTACTTTTTTGTATGTGAGCATGATGAGAGCTTTCATGGCCGACCTACTGAATAGATAAGCGGAGGCTTCAAATATATTTACATACATTTCAAGTACAAGGTTTCTCAAATGTCAGGATGACTTGGCAATTTTGAAAGCGAAAAAATAAGAACAAAAATTGAGGCCAGTTATGTCAAATCATGACAACTGGGCGGAGTCACTGGAATTCTTGACTTTTGCAAATTCATTATTTAGGCTTGAGTGGAACACACTTTTACTTTTAGCAGTATTCAAACATAATGATATACAGTGTTTATATAAAACTTTTTATAGTATGCTGCCTTGTTCCTCAACTACGTTTCTTTCATATGTAAGCTCACTTGTGTTCCAATAAAACCTGACTCTTTTTAAATAGCTGTTTCTCAGCTGTTATTTTGTTTAGACTGTTGCAACAATTAAGCACACAGCTGATGCAATTTTAGTAAACATGGAGCAGTAGACAGTTCAACATTGTGCTTTTGTAATCAAACTTTTTTTTAAAATAATGAGTCTGTGACTGCTACGCAACGGTTATTTCGTAACAATTTCTAAGTTCCTCGTCATGGTGCTGTTCCTTGTAGGAATAATATTAAAAGGTGGATAAACAATTTTAGAAATAGTGCATCTGCATTAAAAGTAAAACCAACTGATAGGCCTAGATCTGTACGTACTCCAGACATTGTTGAAAATGTGCGTGTATCTGTTCTGCAAAGCCCAAATAGATCAATCCGGAAACAATCTGGAATTTCAAAGACAAATCTTACATCTTGCTTTGAATTTTCATCCCCACAAGTTAGCAGTTGCACAAAAACTCAATTCTGTTTATCCTGAATTACGTCTTATTTTTTGTGAAAGATTATTGCACCTAATTAATCACGAAAACATTTTGCAACGCTTAATAATGTCTGATGAAGCTCATTTTGAGCTAAATGGTAACGTAAACAAGCAAAATTGTCGTTTCTGGTCAAGAGAGAATCCTGGGGAAATCCATCAACGACCTCTGCATAGTGAAAAAGTGACTGTATGGTGTGGTGTTGCAACTTTTGGAGTTATCGGGCCATATTTTTTTGAAAATGAAAACGGTGAAACAGTTACTGTGAATAGAGAACGGTACGTTGAAACGATTCAGAACTTTTTAGTTCCACAAAACTGTATCAGTTTGGAATAGAAATGACCTCGTTGTGGTACCAGCAAGATGGAGTTACTGCGCACACGGCAGATTGTCAATGAGTGTTTTACGAAGACTGTTTCCGGGGCATCTCATTTCACGTTTTGGTGATGTCGCATGGCCTTCCCAGTCACCGGATCTAACTGATTGTGATTTTTGGTTGTGGGGCTACCTTAAGAGCAAAGTTTTTGTCACAAAACCTCACACAATTACCGATTTAAAGAACTGCATAAGAAATGACGTTGCTGCAGTACCAATGCCCATGGTAAGTCAGCAAATTTTCAGAAAAGATTAGAAACATGTGATATAATCTATAACGTTATTTTATTTTGAAAACCGTCAGGTTTTATTGGACCACCCTATCTCCAGGACCGGTCATGGCGGCAAAATTTGTGATGTTGACATTAAAAACAATTATAAATATATTATTTTACTTAGATAAAAAAACTTTAATTAAAAAAAACCTAACTTACAAAGTATGATGTTAAAACATTTGAACAACAAATGTGTTTGTGTATCACTTTACATTGCACTGCTTTAGTGTATTATGTTAGTTTTTTTCTCAAAATATCTAATAATAGCTATTTGCATAGGTATTACTTTCATGGGTAGTTTAGTACATATTGGATAGTTGAAACTTTGGTCTGGGCAAACAAAAATAAAACAAGCTTTGTAAAAAAACAGTTTTGGGCATTGTTACAGTACTAGATCTAAAGGAAGTTACAGATTTCCAAGCTGTGTGAAAGTAGTCCACAGTACAGTAAGACCTTGATAATCCGGCACCCTCGGGGATCTAGTGATGCCGGATTATCGAATATGCCGGACTATCGAGGTCTTCCTTTAAAATGGTTTAAACAGAATAAACTATAAAAAACATACATGTATAGTATTATTATTATACTATGTATTATTATTGGGTTGTTAAAGAGTTGTTACAACACACAAGCAAAAACATTACAATACATAAAATAAAAACTGAACTTAAAGGTAGGGACGGCTCCATTCCCCTTTGTTGTTGGCTTCCGTTAGTCAGTATGTGGTGTGGGTTTGATATTTTTACTCCAGCCTGTCGCAAATTCTTCGAATCCCTTTCACTTGCAAACCATGCAAAGCAGTATTAAATCAAACAACTATTTACAAGAAATTAAATGTATCTTTTTCCAAAGACTTCAATTTGTTCAAATAATCTTCATTGGAATACGTTCAACAAAATACTGTCAGCAACGAAAGTGTTAAACGGTCCCTTTAACTGGAAACATTTTTAAAGGACGACGAAAGCACATTGTTTTGAATCGGTTCGATTTTTAGGACAAATGTTAGTTTTGGACAAGTTTATTGAGCAGTAGATTTTTACACACTGTTTTTGACGGATGCGGAGCCAACAGACAGTGTAGACCAGGCCTAAATCACTCAATAATTACAAAAACTGCCATTTTTAATGAGTGCCAATTTTCAAGATGATGAATGCCGAACTATCGGGTCTGCCGGACTATTGAGTGCCGGATTATCGAGGTCTTACTATATGGGAGTAAAATTGTATAACTGTTTGCCACAAATGTGTAAGACCCTCGGTCTTGTTTGTTTTTAAAATATTATTAAGAAGCAAGTTATAAACAAAGTTTATTATAGTATAGATGAATATTTTAATAATCCTCTATGAATTATGAAGAATTAATCTTGTCAACTAATTATTTATTAATCAAATTATTTATAGTGATGTAAATGATGCTGCACCTCTTCTTTCTGAATGTATTTGGTGCAATAAAAATATGCCTATGTCTATTATACTACTATGTAGGCAGAAGATGAATCTATAGACCTTGACCCGGAGATAGAGTATAAGGTTGACGTCTACGTCAAAGTTTTAGACAGTACCATTAGCGCATTGAGTGAAATATTTCAACAAATTAAGAAGAGGTGAGCTGTTTGACTTCCTGTATGATATCAGTAAAATTAAAGAACGTCATCCGAAGATTTATCGGATAAATGCACCAGAATATGTAACGCTTTAACTGACGGTGAATTGAAAGACATAAGCTATGTTGATTTCAAAGATGAACTTAAAGTTCTTACAACTATTGTGAAGCCCAAGAGTACACCTTCACAGACTTTGAAAATGATAAAAGAGTATGGGTTTGCACCTAATGTTAGCGTTGCGCTAAGAATATTGCTAACACTACCTGTGACAGTTGATAGCGGAGAAAGAAGTTTTTCAAAACTTAAGCTGATAAAAACGTACTTACGACCAACAATATCCCAGACGCAAGAGTGGTCTCGCAACTATTTCCCTTGAACATCAGATTGCTGAATCACTGGATTTTATAGAGAATTAAATGAATTTGCTTGTGCTAAGGTAAGACAAGTACTATTTAACTAAAGGTATGTAGTGATTCATTACTTTTGTAGTTCTAAAAGGCTACTTTAATCTTAGCAGATTAAAATTATGCATATAGACAAATTATTTTAATATCTGTGGGCATATATTTGCATATAGTTTTATGAAAATATACTTGAGTTTATTGTTTATATATAAAAAAGAGTGCGTGAATGTGTTTGATGCATGTTTGTGAAGAGGAATTTTATGGAGGAGGGGGTAGTGTTCGTAAAACCTCTACGTCCGTGCCCGACTATCTCTCAAATCTAAAGAAACGGTGCATACACCATTGAATTCCTTGTAATGTAAGGAATACCTTAGAAATTTAAAAACATTTTTAATTATGTCTTTCAGAATATAAGTGAACATAATCACAGACGCCAGGGATGTCGCTATGGGAGGGGGCAAGGTGGGGCGACACCCTCTCCCCATAATTTAAAAACCCAAAAAGATGGGAAATTTTACATTTTGAAAAAAGTTGGGAAATTGATATTGGGATTAAATGGCATGCAAAAAAAACTCAAAAACTTGGGTTTTGAAACTTTTTGTTGTTAATTGCCAACATTTTTTTTTTGTTCTTTGCCGATTGGCTTTTTGGTTTAAAATAAACCAAGGCTTTGCCTATTTAAGCATGAAGCCTTCCATACCAACATTCACAAATAACAAGCAAGGTATAATTTCCAATCCAAAAATTTTGGTTCAATCAAAATATTTCTGTAGCAAATAAATGCACTGACTTCTTTTAAACGATGTCCTAGGAAATTTAGTTCCAACCCTTGTTATTCTGGCAACACCGACAGTCACTGACTCACCACAGACCAGTGTTGCCAGATTGGGTTTTTTCCCAAGATGGGGAAATTTTAAGTTTGTAGTAAATATGGGGAAATAGAAAATGGTGAGAAAAAGTATGGGGTTATTTTTTAAATAACTTGATAAACATGTTGAAATTCTTGTAAACAATTAAAAACAATTAAAGTACTCAATTTAACTTGTGCAGTGTTAAAAACCCTACTTTTTGCAAAAAAAATCCTAAAGTGAGCCTCCAAGGCCCCACTTCATTGGAATTTATTCCACACAACATAACCCAGAGCCCCGTTGGAACCCCCAATACAGACATGATGGGAAATATGGTCAAAATTGTTGGGAAATTTTAGATTTTGCTCCCCCCCCCCAAATAATTTGATGTAGCAATGTCCCTTGAAGGGTGCTGATTTTATTATTGAAGAGATCTATCAGGAAAATTACAAAGGCAAGGCTGTTTTACACAGAACACTTAATGCTATGGGGAAGTGAGTGAGAACATTGAATACATTCCACAAGCTGCGTAGGGAGTTTGCGTGGCTTTGTATCTAACATAATCCCATTTAAAATTTTGTTTTAGACTATTTATACTAAACCAGGGGTAGTTAAGCAGTTAACCTTTTTATACCTACCGCTCACTTTTGTATCTCTGTTAGTAGTAAAATGTTCTAACCTCCCACCGTTTCCACAGTAATGGTTGAAGTAGGGAAGTTGCTTTACTTTATAAAATTTATTATTTCGATGCTTTGTAGAAAGATGCAATCAAAAAGTAAAAGAGTAAAAGGAAATTGTCTAAGACTGTTTATAAAAATCCTGTAGTTTGGTGAGTTTTGAATGCTTTTAGGAAGCTTATTCATGAACTTTGCACCAACTTGTGAGGGAAGTTTACTGTATAAATTTAACTTGTGCTGCCTGGCACGATACATACTTGCCTGGTGCATATACATATTTTGGACATGATCACACTTGAATGTAAAAAAGCAAAACCTCAAATATGTAAATAGACGGAAGTGTAAGTGCATCGAATTTCTTGAAATAGTTTTTACAACTTTGTCTTTTATTTATCCCCGCAAATAACCTTATTGCTCTTTCTTGCAAGACAAACACTCTTTTCATATTCTGAACTGATGAGTTTCTGAAAAGAAGATTCCATAATAATACACTATCCCATAATAGGCTGTTAAAAGTATTGATGTACCACAGTATGGATTCAAAATTCTCAGTACAAATATACCTGAGCTATTTTTTGCACTAATACTGTTAATGTGGTCATGTCAGTTCAACTTGTCATCATCAATTAGAAGACCCAACAATTTCGTTGGTTGCACTTCTTCAAGTATACTATCACCTAGCATCTGATTTGAGCCATGCTTTCTACTGAAGTGTATGTAACTTAGTTTTACATGGATTGATTATTAAATTGTTTTCAACAAAATACTGTCCAGTGGCATTGACTTGTATAAAAAGCCTTCGGCTCCAATACCAAATTAGATAACAAATGACAAACGAAAGGGATATTTAACATGAACTCCTTCGAAAAAGAATATTTAAAAAAACTTACCGCTCTCTCTTTGTCATCCTTGGATAGTTCATCCCCCAGCTTAAGATGAGCAGCAATCAGCATGGATTCATGTACAGTCAGGTTAGGTTGCAACAAGTCCTCTTGCATAATGTAACTTGACAGTTTGTTGTAGAATTTGAGCTGCCTGGGATGACCGTTGGTTATAATGGAACCAGTCACTCCGGTTGTCCTGTAAATTAATCCTTTATACTAAACTAGTGGACTTGGTAATGCTTCGCTATTGCTTGTTTAATTTTAAGGGTGGTTATCCCATTTCATCCCTTTGAATTAAGTAATCGAATTGCACATTGTTTATACTAATTAAGAATAATATTAAATAATTTTAGATTTATGGTTTGTAGGAATTTAGTTCAATTTATTTTTATTATATAGTAACGATATACAACCCATTTAAATCTTTTTGTGATATTCTCTAAACAATCCACGAACTAATATGTATAAATTGTGAAATTTTAGTAAAATTACTTTATTAGTTTTTGAGAATATAGAAAAAATAAGTGGTTATTATTTAACTTTAAGGGTAGTTATTCCATTTCATCCCTTTGACTTAAGTAATCAAATTACAAATCTTAGAAATAATATTACATAATACATAATTTTAGCTTTATAGCTTGTAGGAAGTTAGTTTAATTTATATTTATTGTATGGGGTAGCAACCCCATTTCAACTCCTTCCAATTGTGAATATGTTTATCACAACATCCAGGAACTCACTCAAAGACACACACAAAATTTTATCAAAAGTGATCCAGCCGTTTAGGAGTTCAGTGTCATACACACGTACAGAAGAATTATATATATTTATAAAGATGTAATTTTCAAGAAAACAATAATAAACTATAATATGCAATTTGCACAGCAATATACAGAGGAGTTATAAAAATATATAAAATTTAATAGCGGAAATGGCCACTGAATCTATTATAGGTTTCACATTAATAAAACTTTACACACACTGGCACATATAAAAACGTTGAAACATATATAATAACTTAAAATAAAATAAATTCAAAATCAAATTGCTTAAGTCTTTCTCTCACATGATCTGAATCACAAATGTTATGTTTAATGTTTTGGGGAATGATACATTTATCATCTGAGGATCGAAACAACAGTAGTGTTTTCCAACACAAAGATCACTTGTCAGAACTATAACAGGAAATGTATTAACCTATAATAAATATACAGGAAGTCCCTGAACTCTCTGGTCCCCTTTTTTAGATTTGTTCCTGGGATCGAGACAAACATATTTCACAATATAAACATGGGTCCTACGGTGCTTTCTTTTTCGTCTGTTTGTCTGTATGTGTTTTTTACAAAATAATTGATATCAGAGAATGGTTTGACCAATTGAGTTCAAATTTGACATGAAGTTATACCTAAAAATGATCTATTTTAAGTAAAATAAACGATTATATCTAATCATGCATTTCAAAATGGCGACTGTTTGAAAATTTCAAACCTAAATTACCCAAAAACCGTACATTTTAACAAAAAAATGTCCAGACACCTTTTTTGTAGCCCTTTTAATTCCTTATCGGATAGTGTAACTATTAAAACAATCGGATGAAGGATAATAGTTCAGTTAAAGATAATAAGAGCATACGTAACCACAATATTGTTGTGTTTACTGTGTTGGTAAAGGATGCCGGGATTAACAAACCAATTATTACACATAACTTAACTATTATCCTTAATCCGATTGTTTTGACAGTTACACCATCCGATAGGGAATTAAAAGGGTTACAAAAATGGGCTCCTCACATTTTTTGTTAAAATATACGGTTTTTGGGTAATTCAGATTTGAAATTTTCGAACAGCCGCCATTTTGAAACGCGTGATTGGATATAATCGTTTATTTCACTTAAAATAGATCATTCTTAGATATAACTTCATGTCAAGTTTGAACTAAATCTGTCAAACCGCTCTCTAGATATTAATTATTTTGTTGAAAACACTTACAGATTGACAAAAAAGTAAGCACCTTAGACATCCATCCCATGTTTATACTGTGAAATATTTTGCTCGATCCCAGGAACAAATCCACAAAAGGGGGCCAGAGAGTTCGGGGACACCCTGTATAAAAAGCTAAGGGGATTTAGATGACGTGACAAATTATAGAGGAACATCTTTTTCTGAACGTTTTTCAAAGTTGTTTAAGGAGATGCTGTTATTGACAATTGACTTACGGTATTACAGATCGTTGTTTCTGTACTGCAGCTTTCATGATATGTAAATACAGTAATTAGATTTTTGGTTTATTGAAACAATACTTACACATATCCGACGAGTATGTTCATCAGCGTACTTTTACCCGCTCCTGATGGTCCCATGATACAAGTCAGTTCTCCCGATTTGAAAATACCGTTGATCCCTTTGAGAATTCGTTTTTGACCTGGAAAGAAAGCAAAAAGCATATTTAGTACATCCATCTTTCGCACTTGAAAACAATAAGTAACACAGAAATAAAAGACTCGGCCTGTCAAAAAATGTAGCCTACAACTATAAAACAATTCAAATGGTAAGCAAGTCGCACAAAACATGTTAATCATAAGATTTTTGACATTTAAATTCTATTCCAGAATTTATTTAGTAATTTTCACTTAGGCTCGCAGTCGGGTAAAAATATACAATAGGCTAAATCCAAAAATATGGCAATACAATTTACCCTGGAACCAGACAATGTTCTTTCCCTTTGGTACAAACTACTTAAGGATCTGCTGTAGTGACGGCCATCTTGGATTTTTATCTCGTAAGAGCAATGTTAAGGCTCGGCAGAAGTGATAAAATATTTGACCGCAGCTATCCAAGTGGCGGAGCTGTACACTACTAGCAATGACTTTGATAATTTTTCATTCTCCCGCTAGCAAATACAGGGTAGCTTCATAAAAGAGTAAAATAGAGGGTAACAGACGTAACCCTGACTGTAAACGTACTGAAATGTGCATGCGTAACAATGTTGTTAAACACAGGTTTCTATTACACATTCAACATTAACAGATTTCTAGTATTCCTCCACAAGCAACAAGTTGATGTGATGACCACCAGAGTTCAGGCTAAACACTTGAGTAGGAACACAAATTCGGCGCGTACATGCTTCCACAATAAAGCAGATTTTTTGTCATAAATTATCCAAACTCATTGAAATTACTTTTATTTGAAAGGTAATTAAACTTGGAATGTAGTAAACTTTTTACAATTTTGGTATTTGAATTATTAAATAAAAAAATCGCAAACTTTGATTTTGAGTTAAGCCAAAGAACAAATTTAGTTGAAAACAAATTTTAAAAACTAAAAGATATCCACAATCGGACAGTCCTAACCTTTAAAATTATATATTCAGAATTATTTTCTGATCATCGTTATTCTAGTAATCTTATTAGGCGTTTAACATTGCTCTTATGGAAATTGAAAGTCAAGATGGTGGCTGGATCTGCTGAAATGATGGAAATCTTGGATTTTTATCTCGCAAGAGCAATTTTAAATTTACAATCATTTATCTTATTCATTTATATCATAAAATGGTTTGCAATGTCTCATTTTAACCTAACCACAATCACAATACGCATCCATTTTGCGTTTAACATTTTTTGAAGTACCAAGTTTGTATTTTTTCCTTACACAATAAATAATTCGATCACACAGCTGAACCGCTGAGGTGAGCTCAACGAATTTCCAAAATTAAGTTTATATGTTTCAGGGTTTCAATCAACTATTTGGGAAATTTTTCTACTCACAAAGGCGCTGAATAGAGCTACCCTGTGCGCGAAATATATTAGTAGAATTTGCTTGCACCTCAGCTTCCAGCCCCGGCTCACGAGCTGCTTGCGCATCGGATTATGGACTGCTTCGGAACAGAACAATCCTCTAAGGTAAAATCCCCCACGTGGATTCGAACTTGGTACTTTTATGCTATTTCACGTTTGATAGATTTTTTTGGGGGGGGGGGGCAGATCCCTTGCAGTTGGTCGCATTAAAAGTTGATTCATACAAAAGTTATAAATAATTTGATCGTGCAGCTGAGCCGCTGACATGAATTGAACGAATTTCCACACGTAAGGGAAACAAATTTTTTATGTTTTATTGTTTCAACCAACTATTTGGGAAATTGGTGTAATCACGAAGTCGCTGAATAGCTGTCGACGTGTACAAAAATATGTTAGTAGACCTCAGTCTCCAGCCCGGGTTCACGCTTTGCGAGTTTGCACCTCGAACTTACGACCTCGGATTATAGACTGCTCCGATCCGCTCGCAGCGGACAAACTCATGTCGATTTTAACACGGTACTTTTATGGTACGTTTTGATAGATTTTGGGGAACCAGACGGGCTAAAATTGCCGTAAAACTACCCTAACAGCACCGTAAAAAACAAGTGTGTCCGCAGCGAGTGAAGTGAAGCGGTCCAAAATTCTAGGCAGCAAGGTCGGGGTGAAAACTTGCTGCGAGCGGAACGAATCAGGCGTGAGCCGGGGTTTTAGAATGAGGTGCAAACAAACTCTAGTAATATATTTCGTACACGGAGACAACTATTCAGCGCTTGGTATGGAATAACCCGCAGACAAAAGGGGCGGGGGTCCGGGAAAATTTTTGAAAACTGATGGCTTAAAAATGTGTTTAATGCTACCTGGCGTTCGACAAATTATTGTTGAAAAGGTTTTGTTTTGACCTATCTAAAATTGACAGTACACAAGTTATGTAGCTTAAAAATAAAAAGCTAGAAAATATCGTCTTTTAATGAACAATTCAGTTAGCCTAGCTGGTTAATTTGCATAAAAAAAGTTTAGTATTTAATGTAATGACCAGAGCAACATACAAAAGTAAAGAAATATTTAACATTACATTACAGGTCGAATGCAACACTATTTTTGAAGTTGTCCATTCTTGCGTTAGCAGTTAGTTCTTGTTCCCCAATCAAGTTTTTCAAATGAACTTGACGCATTGTAGATCTGAGCTTGATTTTATGATACTCGGCTTTGAGAAGGTTCTCTCACTTGTACAGGTATCGTGGCAAATTTATCAATAACAGCACTAACGTTTTCAAAAGTTAAACTTTGATACTAGTTAAGGCTCGTCTCGGCAGACCCAGCCACCATCTTCATTTTAACTCCCATAAAAGCAATGTTAAACGCGTAACAAGATTACTAGAGTAATAGTTATCATATAATTATTCTGAATATGCCATTTCAAAGGTTAGGACAGCCGAATGTATATATTATTTAGTTTTTTTAATTTGTTTTGAACTAAATTTGTTCTTTGACTAACTCAAAATCAAAGTTTGCGATTTGTTTTCTCATCCAATAATGAAAATATCAAACATGTAAAAACCTCGCCACATTCGGAGTTTAATTACATTTCAAATAAAAGTAATTATTTCAATAAATTTGAATTATTCATGACGAAAAATCTGCTTTCTTGTGAAATAACGTACGCGCACAATTTGTGTTCCTACTCGAGTGTTTAGCCTGCGCTCTTGTGGTTATCACATCAACTTGATGCTCGCGGAGGAATAGGCCCCTACTAGAAAAATAATATATCCGTTAATTTTGAATGTGTGAGAGAAAGCTGTGTTTAATAACACATACTCACATACATTATCACGCATGCGCATTTCAGTACGTTTACAGTCAGGGTTACGTCTGTAACCCTCTACACTCGATTCCACGTTCACCGGATAGCCACGGTGGCCGTGGTTGTTAAAGCGTCATTGCTTTATCAATCGTCATGGCAACCATCAATGGAAAGGTTCCGGGTTCAATTCCCATTGACCCCGAATAATTTTCTAAATGGTTTCTTAACAGACATCGTTGGCTGTGGTTCGGATTCCACGTAAAACTGTAGGTCCCGTCTTCATTAGCCTTAAGTGCAAAACAGCAGGACGTTAACCCCCCCCCCCCAAAAAAAAAAAAAAAAAAATCCACGTTCACCGTGCAGTACAGGTTTTACGGGAGAATAGACATGCTACTACTATTACAGAGAACATCACGTTTATTGTCATGCGGGTTGCGTCAACTTTCCGAGAATTGCATGGGAGTTTATGTTTTCTAGTTGGCTAGGATCGCTGAGACTGTCGTATGGATAACATGGCGTATGGTCGCTCTGTACTGCACGGTGAACGTGGAATCGAGTGTAGTTTCCGCCTTTATGAAGCTGCCCTAAATTTGCTACCGGAAGAATGAAACGCACACAAATTCAATGCTAGTAGTGTACAGCTCTGCCACTTGGAGAGCTACGGTCAACTCAGAAATATTTGTTCACTCCTGCCGAGCCTTAAGGCTCTTCTTTACCTTGCAGAAAACTCCCGAGTGTACAGTATGATTGTAATAAGAAAGGTCTGACTCAAGCCGCAAAATTTGTTGAAACAAGCGTTCGTACTAACGTGTTTCGGATTCTATTTATAAATTAATAATCTGGGAAACTACTTTAAGTTATAAAAAAGGCTTTATATTTTTTACGTGATAGCTTAAAATATGGAAATTATTGCTTAAAACTCCCAAAAAGTGCATTAAAAATAATAAATTTTTACTCAGTTAAACTGCTGATTAAAAGGAGTTGCCGTTGATATCTTTCAAGTATGAGATATAAGGCAAAAGCACATAGCCTTTAAGAACAATTTAAGATGTTTCACAACTTTTTAGGTTAAAAAACGGCGTCCGAAACACGTTAGTACGAACTGCATATTTTTGCTGTTTTACGCAAAGTATAGAAGACCCTTAATAGAAGTGGTAACGGAAATTGTGCAGTTTCTACGTGAGAAAACATATACTGCTCGTAAAAACACTCAACCAAGTGGTTTGCCACTTTCGTTGGAGACGCCTATGGTTACCCATTACCCATTTGTGCGTAGACCAACGAACTATACTAGTATATATATCGATGGCGTAGACTGACAGGATGCTTACCCCGGCTGCAGGCAACAATAAGTTACACAAGTACGGTTATGAAACACTACTCCAGGCGCTGCAGAATCATTCAGAGTTGTTCGACCTAAACTAACCCACTTTCACATCGCCTTTGTCTCATACAGCGTAACCTTTCTCTTAATGTTTAACCATATCATCATAGCGGAATGTCGTGACGGAATAACTAGCCAGTAAAATTGAAGAATTACTCGTAAGGCAGTATTTTCAGGCGATGACAACATTTGACACAGATCGATAAGGCTGCTGGGCTCAGCCCATGTAATTAAAGTTTCCAAACTCGAAACGGCTCGTAGTTCCAAAGTGTATATTATAATCTACATACATCTTTGTTTATGGCAATTTAACTCGAAAACTACTCAACCGGTTTCGATTAAACTTCCACTGTTTTGTTCACAGCAAGTGATTGACAAAAACTACTGTATTGTAGTAGCTTTATACATGCATACGCTGACTAAATTTTTAGAGTAACATAATATAGTCCAGTCAAAATACACATTTAACTTTGCAAAAATTCGCATAGAACTCAAAATTAGTATAGGTCTTAAATACACGATTACAAATAAAATATAAAAATACTCCACCGATCCTATGTTTGCTAAACATTTTATTCAAGGCCAAAGGTACAAAAATATCGTTTTCACGCATTATTCTCGTAAACGGGAAGTGTTATCGTAAAAATCGGTCGGACAAAAGTTGTAGATTATGCAATTCTCTACAAAAACCGTTCATATACTTTTTTCCTACGAATCACCATTCCTGATCTATCGCGATTCTTAAAGTTGGAGAAGTCGTGTTCTACATACTATGAACAAATTTTCCGCACCATCTTTGAGGTATTTGGCGCATTTTTTAAACGTGGTTTCACCAGTAGGCATACTCCACGACCTATTGTTATTAAGTTTGATTAGACAATATCCTATTAATTGAAAAAATGGCATTATCTATAAATATAAATAAAATTTAAGTGACTGTCTGTGATTTCAAAATATAAGTTTTTTTCTAAGCTCATATGGTTATTCATCCATTACCAAAACCTAAACACAAATTTAAAAATTTGTTGTCTTTGTTTGTTCGGGCTAATTTCCGGAATGGCTCAACCGATTTTGACGAAACTTTCATTGACATGTAAAGGACTTTTCAGAGAATATTTCTGGCTACTTTTTATTCCGAAAATATTTAAAATTCCCGTTAAAAAAATTGAAAAATTTTAGTGTGATAATCTTCATCCGATAGTTCAACAGTAATGTCTTTATTTTCGTTTTCTTCTTCCTCTTCTTGCTGGATTTCTGTGCATTCTTCTAAGAAGAAAGACGCACCAGTTCTCTCCTCATCGATATCATAAGAATCCTTTATTGTATTTGATTCAATATTGAAACAAGACTTACCTTGACAATTAATTGGTACATACTAATGAACAAAATATTCTGACTTTTTACAACTAAAATTTTTACTACAACTCTTATTACAATTTCAAAAAATAGTGTTAAGAAGTTTTTCTTTTCGGCCTCTTCATTTCCTTCATCTCAGCAAAATGAGCAATATTTTTTCACAAAAAACCTACTTACTCGCGCTTTACTGGCTTGTTCCGTCTCGTACTGCCTTTTAGCTGCAGCGATGGCCTACTACTCTTCCGAGTGTGAATTTTACGACACTGCCCATAGATTGTACAGATTGCTTATCTTTCAGGGATTTCAAGAAACCCGTCATTTCTTTCAACGCTTGAACCAATGAAAGTCTTCATTCCACGATCAACAACAACATTTCATTTTCAGTCAAAGATTTATCACACATAAAGCAAAATTGCTACATTTTTTTAAAGTTATTCAACAGCACAAATTGAAATTAATATATTATCAATTAGCGCGTCTGTGCACTGCAAGTGCAAAGAAACGACCTGAAGCTATTTCATTTATGACCTTCAAAGAAGGGCAGGTAAAGCCGTAGGCACTCGAATAATGGAGTAGCAGACAGATGTTGCTCAAGGTTATACAGGCACAGGCAAACGGAATCAGGGACTGAGAGTGTATCCATTCAGAATCATATACATAATTCGAACGTATTTTAGTGTGTAATCTACACTTACTGTATTATAAGTCAAAGATCTGGTGTTACATGTTATATTGATTCCTTTAGTTGATATTATCAAAATTTGTTGGATGTTGATTATTTAAATATTAATGGTAAAATTACAACGCATTCCGCAATTCGAATTATTGGGGATGGTCATGCGTACTTCGATCTCTGTCTTACATTAGCTATGTATAGGTCACCGTCCAGTCGTTATTTCCGTGAAAGTATCAGAGTATACAATAATGTGTTTGCATTAGCTTCACCATGGGTCTCCGCCGTGGTTGGTGAGCGAAGCGAGCAGGGGCGAAGCCCCTGGTTAGGCCTACTTATAAGTTCGACCAAGCACAGAGGGTCTTGTACGTTTGAAGTAATTAAACAGCTACCGACTTTAATCCCACTACCTTGACCAACTAACCGAAGGAATCACGCTGTCTACAGTTTTTCCACCGTCCTGATACGACCGAACGCATAAAGACATCACTCCTACGAGATAAGTTGCGCGATACGATCACCCGAACGAGGCAACCGTCCATGTCCAGTTTCAGTAAATCGGAAATGAGTAGATTTGACACAAATTGTACTAGAAATATCCTTTCATGCACGTAATGTCAACTTAAGGATCTGCTGTAATGGCGGCCACCTTGGATTTTTTCCCGTAAAAGCAACGCTAAATTTAAAATCATTTATTTCGTTTATTTCTACCGAATTCCCATAGGAAAGATGGGCTATTGCAGTGATCTTTATGTGTGATTCCTAAGGTTTGGAGTAATAAATGAGCACCGATCATGGTCCCCAGTACACGTTTTATGGTGTCATTAAATATTGTATACTATATTGTATATAATATAATGTGTTCGCAATCTAACGACCGCGTTTAGGTCCGATTTGTTTCAAATTTTGTACACACGTAGGTTGTTTAAGTTGCTCGGAAGAGTTCGTTAGCCAGAAAATCCAACACCCGGAAGCAAGTTTTTTAGAACAACTAGAATGAAACCTTTTAGGGTTTTACTTATAAAAAAATAAATACAGGATATTATTCTGCACATTTAATTTTTTTACACGACATTATAGCTCGCTTGATTCCCTCAACATCGATCAAAATGTAAAATACCGTACAAGTAACCGTTTAAAATACACCACCGATAATTCTGATCCCAGGCCGACGACCGAGTTTGTATAATTCGTCAGATATAGCACGAGCACTCAGATGCGCTGGCGGGAGGGAAGAATTTAGGCAAGTGGGGACGCTGTCGTGGAGGGGAAGGGACACCACGCACAGACGATATATTTATAGAAAACCCGTACAAGGGCTTGCAGACCGAAGTATTATGTTCAGAGCACGGCAACAGACTGAGCCTCTCTGACTCCCCACTACTCAAATCAACTTCGAGTCTACTGCGCATCTCAAGGCCACGGTCCATGCTAGACCTTCTCTAGTACACGCTGTGAGCGAAGCTTTGCTGTTCATAGTCCGAGGCCGCAAGGGCGAGGTGCAAATTCTGCTGCGAGTGGAACGAAAGCTGGAGGCTTAGGTGCAAACAAATTCTATTAATGTATTTTGTACACCCAGGCACCTTTTCGGTAAATTCTTGAGTAGACTAATTTCCCAAACCCTAAAACATATAAATTTAATTTTGGAAGTTCGCTAAACTCACGTCAGCGGTCCAGCTGCGTGATCGAATTATGTGTTATGTAATTTAAATTTTAATTGAAAGTACCAGATTTCCTTTAGCCGCGAGAAACTCCACTGTTTTGGATACCGCTACAGGATGAAGCGCTGGAGTCGCCGGTTGCTTTCTCTTTTGCTGCAGCAGAGCCGGTTTAAATCTACCCATGCAAAGCTGGTTTCAACTTTTTACAACTAACAAGGTTAAAATAACTAATATTTATAATGAAATCTCTCAGTTATAGAACTCCAAACGCGTAGCAAAATATAGTTGGTGTTCTGATTTTATAAACATAATATCTTATAACTAAGCCCAATTTAAGATTGATAATTTTATCTGTTTTGGAGAAAATCGACACACAGACTGACTAACGTGTGATCCTATAAGTTTACACCGGCCATGCAATGTGACACAGATTAGTAGAAGCAAGGTTAGCTTGACTATAATAAATTACGTGTTTACTAAATTCATGATTTTCTAGAAAAGCTTATGTTTAATACGGACGAAGTCGGGTACGATTGCTTATAACATTGGGAAGGCTTGTAGTGACGTTATAATGATCATAACAATGGTAATACTCGGTATTTCTTAAACTTTACAAAAATAGATACATTATCAGTATCAAAACGATATAGAAAAACCACCCTTTTTGTTCCTATTCGATAAGGAATTGTGAGATAAAAAACACATTAACAAAATGTGTGAACGAACGGATTAAAAAGATTAACTATTCATTAAAATAACATTTAAACCTATTGAATTTAGGTTGACAAGGAAGAGAACGAGCAACAGGTAGCAAAGCGATCAAAGGATTGGAAAGAAGAAAGGTTCAATTATTGAACGTTTGATCTTCTCAAATAGATTTGAACAGCACTTTGGAGACGGTTCTAAAAGTAACTCGACCACGCAGCTGAACCGCTGACGTAAGTTAGGCGAATTTCCAAAAGGTTTCAAACAATATTTAGGAAACTATCTACTAACGAAGGCACTGAATAAATTTTTTCGTAATTTTTTTTTTTTAATATTCGACTTTGAACCACAGCCATTTTGAATCGTATAACTGCAGAAAAATAAAATTGTGCACTTTTGTGTAAAGTAAACCAATTTGATGATCGTTTGTGCTGAGTGTCATTAGTTTATCTTAAAGTTTTCACGAGATTTTTTCAAAAACATACATAACAAACAGACAACTTCGAAACTAAGGTAGGGCACATGTTACTAGCGAATTTCCATAGGAAAGAAACTATTGCACTGACCCTTATGATAAGACCTAAGGTTGGGAATAGTAAATGAGCACGGATTATGGTCCAGAACACGTTTTGGGGTGTCATTAAAATGGTTATACTGTATATATATATATGTGATCACACTCTAATGGCCGCATTTTAAGTCCAATTCGGTACACAAATTGGTTATCCAAGTCGCTCGGACGAGTTCGTTAGCTAAAAAAATCACCCGGAAGCACATTTATTGACCAGAAGTAAATATTTTTTGAGATTTTTAGTTCTGAAATTAAACTTTTTGGGGGTTTTAAATATAGGATATTATTCTGCACATTTTGTTTTTTACACGACCTTAAAGCTCGCTTGGTTTCTCAAAATCGATCAAAACGTAAAATACCATAATAGTACCCGTTTCAAATGCACGTGAGGGATTTTACCATGGGGACATCTTCCGATCCGAGGCCGAGTTTGTACGTTGCGAGCTAAGCGAAGCAGTCCATAACCCGAGGCCGCAAGGTCGGGGAGTTTCAAGCCTCGCGAGTTTCCCGCTTCGAATGGAACGAAGCAGCGCGTGAGTCGAAGGTGGAGCCTTTAGTGCAAACAAATTCTACTAATATATTTCGTACACACAGACAGCTATTCAGCGCCTTCTTGAGTAGATCAATTTCCCAAATAGTCGGTTGAAACCCTACACCATGTAAACTTAATTTTGGAAATTCGCTCAACTCACGTCAGCTGTTCTGCAGCGTGGTCGATATTTGCTAGCTTTGAGATGCTGAACGACTTGGTAAAGTTTGGTCGAATGGTTGCGAGACACTTTGTATACTACAATACGTACAAAATTATATACAATTACTTTGACTACCTTAAGCACGCATGCGCACAAATCAGCTGATTTGTAAGCACGCAGTCTGTCATAAGAACTAATTTTACGGACCCTCTTTATAATTTATTTTCGATCATTATTCTTCATTAGCAGTAAAACCAAATTACTGTTTTGGCATCCAGCCAATTCCTATAATCAATCAATCCTGAACTTTCTCCTGACTGTTTGGTTATACACTGTTACAATGATTGCAAAAAGTCATTCGGACGTAACATTCTGAATGTTCAGGTCTCTGCTAGCAGGGACGTAGCCAGGAGGGAATTTGGGGTTCAGAGCCCCTCATCGATGCAGTGTTTTTAGGACGAAATTTTGATTTTGTACAGTCCGTAGGAAACAATCAGATACGGAATATTGAGTATTGATGGACCAAGCAAGGACAGTTGTTTTGTTTACATACTTCACGTTATGATACTCTAGTTTTTGCACTGCAGGACCAAACTTCTGCACTCGGCCATTGTCGGAAGTGATTACGTGGACTCGCCCGTCTGTCTGTCCGTTGCACGATGAATCAGAAACAGTGTCAGATTGAATGTAGATGTTGCAATAGCAAGTGCGGTCGGTGCGTTATACTAAATAAGTAAATCTGTACAACTTTTTTTTATCCATCGAGGTAAAAGTGATTAACTATGAGTGGTAGGCCAATAAGAAACGCAATAAAGACCAAGGTCAAGGAACGATTTTAAAGTTTTTTAAACTGACGAGCCAAGTCAAATCGCTAAACAGTAAAATCGCAGTTATAAAAAGTACATTTAAATTTAATTTAATACCAATTGTATTAGTTAATTTTTAAAATTTTACAAATTGTGTTTTATATTCTTTAATAATTTTTTTACTTTTTAGCTTTCCTTTGTAATATTTCACTTACTAGTAAGTCCCCGTGAAAAAACACAGGCAGATTAATTAGATACACATCAGAAATACTAATAGATCATTTAAATAAACGGTATCAGGAAACTGACACATACTTTCTCCCTCATTATAGGAACTTAATTTTTTATTTTTAAGAGTAATTTTCCCATAAAAACCCTTAAAATAACGGAAAAACCAACTTTTCTCAAAAACGGCTCGAACGATTTTGATTAAAATTTTACAGTTTATAGCACTTTAGGTCCCTAATAAACTATAAAATTTTAATCAAAATCGTTAGAGCCGTTTTTGAGAAAAGTTGATTTTTCCGTTATTTTAAGGGTTTTTATGGGAAAATTACCCTTAAAAATAAAAAATTCACAAAAATGAAAAAAACGCCTGGAGATACCGTGGATTAGTACCTCCATACCAAATTTCATCAAAATCGGACGACTGGTTTAGGCTCTAGGTCTGATAACATCCACACAGACACACAGACACACACACAGACATCACTCCGAAAACCACTTTTTTAGGTTCAGGGGGACCCAAAACGAATATTTCCACCAAAAACTCAAACTCGAAAATTTTGACGAATACAATACTTTCTCCATATACTATGGTATAGGGGGAGAAAGTAAAAAATACAATTTAAAAACAACAGACTTTATCTAGGTCTACCTAACTATGCTGTGGGGATTTTGAACTCGGTAAATGTGTACAACTTATGGATTATAAAACTGTAGGCCTATTTGTTAAAATTTTGTATTTATATACGTTATAATACAGGGTGGAACAAAGTTAGTGTTAAACTTTTTATGTGGGTAAAGTAGACACTAAATGTAGTAAAACTGTTTATTAAAAAAATTCCTATTCGAAAAAGAGGTATGTTTTCATATTTTTCAAAATTTCGTACTTTTATCAAAAACCCCTAATTTTCTCAGCATATAAGAACTCGCATTGATATTGTGATTACATATTCGAATTCCCCATAAAATTTTCTATAAAAATAACTACATTATTAATAATTTTGACTTAATTATTTGTTTGAAATGACGGTTGAAACTTTAAAAAAGTAATTTTTATGAAATTATTAATTTTTTTAAACACTCATAAAATTGCATCGATTTTATTTGAAAACATGGCAAATATTGTTAAAAACTTTACCATTTTAAGTAGCTTTAAAAAAATGTGCTACACTTTGGAGTTAAGTTATAATTTAGTTGAAATAATAACGATTAACTGAAGAATAGTAAGAATTTTAATAAGAGCATTATTGAATACCAAGCTCATGTCAGGTAATCTGAAACATGAACTTAATTTGAACTTTCCGGTAAAACTACTTTGTTACGACTTATCCCAAATTATTGGGAGTGACGGGCAATGTGTACATAATTAAGAGCTAAAAACAAAATAACTTTACTAGTTAAAATTACTGTTAAATCCAAAACCTAATAATTAATTACAAACTAAAATTAAACCAAAAATCATTGTAACCCATTTCTACTTTAATACAAACTGCACCTTGACCTAACATTTTTCTCAAACAGAAAAAAGAAAATAACCTAATGATACATATTCAATGACAGAGATATACAAGTAACACTAAAGTAAAATCTACATAAAAAATTTAACACTAACTTTGTTCCACCCTGTATATTTAAAGAAATGAACAAACATTATCTTTTAATGGTTTTTTATTTCAAATTGATAGATCAAATGATTTAGAAAATATTAATATTATAGTGAAGAAATTAATAATCAAATATGTTTATATATGTTATACGAAGATGTACGAAAGTTTCCGAAGTTAAACGAATAGGTATCTCGTTTGAAATTTGCACAAACGAATATAATAATGATATAAATGATGATATAAGGTTGTATTTACTTAGAATTTATAACCTCAATGTAAATCTTATAACGCATTATAGCATACATTAGTTCTATAACTCATATTTAAAAAAGTCAACTTCACAAGACATTATAATGATTGAAATTGTAAACATAACCCCAAAGTATAATCTACGCTGGGTTTGTAAGTATTACAGATGATGGGTGAAATGAGCTGTTATATTATATGTTACTCACGTACGTACACTCGATTTAATAGGAATTGATTTAGACATTCTAGTAATTCTTTACAGCCTAGTTAATTATATTGTGTAATTAAATATTTTTTATATTTAATTAAAAAGTAGTAATATTTATATAAAACCCTATTTTTTATGTGCCCTTTTTTACTTTCTCACTATACTATTAGTATAGAGAAAGTATAGTCATCGCAAAAAAAATCGATGTTGAGATTTTTGTGGAAATATCCCTTTTGGGAATCCATGAGTCCAAAAAAGTAGTTTTTACAAAATGTATGTCTGTATGTATACAAAGCTAGAGAGAAAACTATTCGATCGATTTCGAACAAATTTGCACCAGACATGTCAATTAGGCCTGTATAGACGCACGAAAAAAGGTTTTGAAAAATTTGGAAAAACAACCTCTTTTTGGCCAAAAACTCAGAAAAAATCTGTTATCTATATATATAAAAGCGAAAACCCACTGACTCACTGACTCACTCATCACGATTTCTCAAAAACTACCGAACGGATTGAAATGAAATTAGGTATGTAGCTTCCTCTAGGGCCATAGGTGCTCGCTAAGAAAGGGTTTGAAAAAATTCGAAATTTTAGGGGGGTTTTGGGGGGATCAAACTTATTAAATCGTTATTTCTTCAAAACTACCGAACGGATTGGAATGAAATTTGGTATGTAGCTTCCTCTAGGGCCGTAAGTGTTGACTAAAAAAGGGTTTTAAAAAATTGGAAATTTTAGGGGGGTTTGGGGGGTAAAAATTACTAAATCACGATTTCTCCAAAATTACCGAACAGATTGGAATGAAATTTGGTATGTAGCTTCCTCTAGGGCCATAGGCGCTCGCTAAGAAAGGGTTTCAAAAAATTCGAAATTTTAGGGGGGTTTGGGGATCAAAATTATTAAATCATGATTTCTTCAAAACTACAGAACGGATTGAAATGAAATTTGGTATGTAGCTTCCTCTAGGGCCATAGGTGCTCACTA
>JAGFPH010000097.1:177861-199386 GCA_018207615.1 Philaenus spumarius
TATCTTCCGCAATTTCTTACAGGACACGGATCATTCAAGCTATCTGTGTAAAATAAGAAAACTCAGAACACCACAATACCGGAAATATGGAGCTGAGAAGGATGACGCATCTTGTTCCTCTTTAGCGAAGATACGGAGGAAAGATGAGGTATTGCAGAGACCGGGTCCTCTAAGGTCAGGAGTACTAAATGAGCACCGATCATGTCCCCAGAACACGTTATGGGATGTTATTAAAAATTGCATGTCTTTATATATATAATTTTCTGTACGTGTGTATGTCACTGAACTACTCCTAAATGGCTGGACCAATTTTGATGAAATTTGTTGTGTGTGTTTGAGAGGGTGCATGGATGGTTTAGATTCACAATTAATTGGAAGGTGTTGAAATGGGGTTGATACCTCTACACAATAAATATAAATTAAACTAACTTCCTACAAGCTATAAAGCTATAAGGGATATATAAAATTATTTGGAATTTCATTACTTCAGTCAAAGGAATGAAATGGAATAAAAGATTTAATTAAAAATAATAACACTTAATATTAAATAATAATCCACTTACATTTTCTATATTCTCAAGAAGTACTCAACTAATTTTACTAAAATTTCACAATTTAGTCTACACATATTAGTATCAGGATATTTTAGAGAATATGGTCACTAAAAAAAAAAAAATTAAATGAGCTAGCTATTCCTATACAATAAAAATAAATTTCACTAAATTGCTACAAACTATAAATCTAAAATTATTTAATATTATTCTTAATTGATATACAAAAACATTTGCAATTTGATTACTTAAATCAAAGGGGTGAAATGGGATAACCACCCTTAAACGTAAACCAAGCAAAGCGAAGCATTGCGAGGTCCACTAGTATAAATGCATGTTATTATTATTGTTTAGACTTTTGCCTAATGCAGTATGGAAGCTTTCGTTTATGTGTTCGAACTCTAACGGCCGCATTTCAAGTACGATTTAGTACAAATTTGGTACAAGAAAAATAATCCAACAACTGGAAAAACGTTTTGTATAAAAAAAAGTAACTATTTAAAAAAAAATCCTACTATAATGAAACTTTTTAGGGTTTTATTTAACGAAATAAATGTAGGATATTATTCTGCGCATTTTGTTTTTTTACATGACCTTATAGCTCGTTTGGTTCTCCAAAACTGGTTCAAAACGTAAAATACCATAAAAGTACTGGGGGTAGACGTCGGGGCATCTCCTGAGTACAAACGCTGCTAGCGAAACGAAACGGTAAATAACCCGAGGGCGCAAGGTCATGTTTTTCCACTTCGAGTGGAAGCAGAGCATGAGTTGAAGCTGGAGACTTAGGTCGAAAACAATTCTACTAATATATTTCCTTCACATAGGCAGCTATTCATTCAGTGCCTTCGTGAGTGAACCAATTTCCCAAATTGTTTGTTGAAACCAGAAAACATATAAATTTAATTTTGGAAATTCACTAAACTTAAATCATCGTTTCAGCTGCGTGATGGGATTATTTGAATGCTCACGGTGGGCCCGAGAGAGCTACAGACTGGAGAAGGTTATTGGAAAAATAACACCTGGAAACGAATGGTGTTGGGATGGAGAGTTATAATATGCCAGTAAGTAAGAGATGTCCTACTACGCAAGAAGGAAGAAACATGCATACAAGGACTAGTATAAAGAAGAAGCCTACGACACAGTAGAGATACACAAGATAATGGTGTACACAAACTAATCACGTTAAGTCCTAGTCCGATGTAATGCGAAATTAGTTCCGAGCCAGGATCTTGGAAAAAGAGGTTAGGAGTGCAGCTGCAGTCAACTTGGTCCATACCGCCCACTGGTGAGCGTTCCATCTTTCATGGTGGGCGGTAGGGATGATAATTCCTCATGACAATTTAAATTTCAGAAAATTACTATTTACTATTCATACTATTTGTATCGCCCACTCATAAGTTTAGTTCATATTACGTAAGTAACCGCGAACAAAACAGCCTCTTCCATTCTCGTTCACCACCCAGCTGTAACAGACGAACAGAGCTTTGCAGGCCCTCAGACCTAATCCATGATGCGTGAGAGGCGCTCCCAAACCCAATCCACGATTCGAGAGAGACGCCCCTAAACTCAATCCACGATTCGTGAGATGAGCTTGCCAAACCCAATCCACGATTCATGAGAGGCGCCCCTAAACTCAATCCACGATTCGTGAGAGGCGCCTCCAAAACCCAATCCACGATTCGTGAGATGCACCTCTCAAACCCAATCCACAATTCGTGAGATGCGCCTCCCAAACCCAATCTACGATTCGTGAGAGGCGCCCCTAAACTCAATCCACGATTCGTGAGATGCGCTTCCCCAACCCAATCCACGATTCGTGAGAGGCACCCCTAAAATCAATCCACGATTCGTGAGATGCGCCTCCCAAACCCAATCCACGATTGTTGAGAGGTACTCCTAAACTCAATCCATGATTCGTGAGAGGCGCCCCTAAACCCAATCCACGATTCGTGAGAGGCGCCTTTCAAACCCAATTCACGATGCGTGAAAGGCTTCCAATCCACTAATCCAATCCAATAAACCGGATGAACCGAGAGCCCCACAAATAGGGAGACTAGTCTCATGATGGTGCCTAATGTATTCCCCCTCTATATAAAAAAGTATGTTTGACTATACTGTATCTGTTTTGTTGTTATTGTGTGACTGCTACGAGGTGAATCAAATAACGGGGTTCTCTCTGACCCATGAAACAGGCAAATTCGCAGTTTTTTTCTCGAAAACTTTCCTTTCGTAATACCTAAACAGTGTCAGGGTAGCCTCGATCTAAAAAAAACTGCTGCTTCAGAGTTGCCAAGGCGTCATGATCACATTACCACAAAGATGACTGCACACTATTTTGTTTTATAAATGGATTAATATATTCATGATTTATATACACACAACTGATAAGGACTTTGTAAGCGTCTCCTTAAACTCTTCACACAGACGTCACTGGGATTGCTAATTCACGACCAGCCTTCCGAACTGATTTCTTGGGGCTACGACTGAAAGAATCTCTCACTCGTCCAGTCACTCTTGCTAGTACTCTCCCCTTCACAAAGACAGCCGGTGTATTCAAACTGTTGATATTATCTACAGATGACATTATCACTTGCAATTCAGTCCTTGCAATCTGTAAAACACAAAAAGCTTTCTGTTCACTAGTCGCCATCTTTGTTACTAGCACTTTCTAGCGGAAGCCTGAGAAAACATGAGTACAAACAAAACTGTTTTTAGTTGCTCTTTCATTTTATGTATTATTTATAATTGTAAGTTAAATACTGTAAAACCTTAAATCCCTGATATACATTTGGAACACTCCGTATTACAGATTTTAGTTAATATCTACAACCCGTGGGGTACTTCACCCATATACAAGTCGAATCTAATTTTAAAAACAGCTGTTCTAGTGTTTCTTTATGACGTGATTCATAATACGTTTTCTTGGGACCACAAAACTTGATTAATACAAACAGTTTTAATCGATTCTTATAATCGATTGTTTCCCCAGAGATAAGTGTTTATAGTATAGATGTTTTGATCAGATACGTATTTAGTTAAAGGCAAAACGCATTAACATATGATTAGTAATTAATTACTTCTTTATTGCCAATACAAGCGATCAATACAACACCCCAGAATCGTCCTTCCAACGCCACACACATGAAACTCTGTAAGCACCTTAAACACCTCTCTCTCCCCCGCTCTCAAAATTATTGCATAAGATTTATTTTTTATTTAAAACGTGATGATCATGTTTTCTCTTTTATAAACAATGTATCTTTTAAAACTTCATGATTTTAAATCTTTTCATATTTTTAACTACGTTGCAAGGTTCCCTTCAAACTAGAGTGCTGACTTGGCAAATAAGTTGCCTCAGATATAAGTTCAAAACGTTCAAGAAAAGGGTCGACAATGCTAATAATCCCAAGCACAGAACTGTTAAGTGTAATATGTCTTTTACAGTAACGACATGTCGCTTGTGGAACTCGCGACCAAATTCGCTTAAACTACTGATAATCGTGCTCAATTTGCCAAATCATTGAAACTTCATTTCATGATTGGTATGGACTTGGACTGATATCTTTGGTCGGAGTGTGAAGGAAAGGGAATTTGTTTAATTTGCTTATCTATGTACATATATTTTATTCGTTCCTTTGAATTCATAATATATAAGAGCATAAATAAACAAAAACATATACAGAAATAACACTATAATAATTAAAAATATAAACTTAGCTAGACAAAATAATAAAAAAAAAAAAACATAACTAATCACATCTCAGTAGAATCAAAAAGTATTAGGCCTACAAAAGAAAATACAGTAAGTAAACAAAACTTACATCTACTAATAACATAAATAATACTAATAATTTAAAATAAAACATAACTTTAACAAAATTAAAAACCCTTCTCATTGAAAAGCAAAATTGACATTTCAAAGAATGAAAATAATCCAAGGGCTCTTGCCCGTTTTGAGATTGCATATCACAGAAAAAAAACATAACAGAGCATTTAGGGTTTTCTTGGGAAAAATTAAACCACTTGTTAAATAAGTAGGCCTATTGCTAAATAATTCAGTAAAATTCTAAATAAGCATTCAAACTATAAATACATCTACACCTGCATATACATGGACACATTCACACTTTACCAAAATCAAAATATGATTTTTTTAAATTTTTGTCTGACAATTTGTCCGGACTAAACTCCGGAATAGCTGAACCAATTTTGACGAAACTTCCATTTGCACGTAAAGAACTTTTCAGAGAGTAATCTTGGCTACTTTCTAGCAAGGAAATATTTAAGGATCCTATTTAAACATATTTAAAAATTGTAGACAAAATTAGGGGGTTTGCGAACGGACGTGACACGCGACCATTAGAAATAAAACAACTGATTTGGATCAAAAGCTTAACACTTTGACAAGATCGTCTGTGTTTTATTTTACTGCAAACACGCTGGTTTAACCGTTAAATATATATCAAAACAGTATGCAATAATGTGAAATATTCTCAGTTGTTAAATACACCTCAAAAGCTGATTTGTAATTTTTATGTTCGAACAGTATTTTTAGCGGTTTTTGGTGGGTCTATCGTAGGCCTATAGCTAATAATTTACGTAGGCCTAAAAGATATACATTAATCAATTTGGGTAAAACTGTGCGTTTTTATGTCATGGAACTCGGATCTAAAATCGTTTTCTTTTTTTTATCGCGTGTAATGGTAAGGCACTATATTTACCCTATAGTCCTTCACATCTGCGAGCGAAGTCGCAGGTACCATCAGCTAGTGCCAAATAAAATTAGTTTCCACCGATGTCACTTCACCTTAACCTCGTCGGAAATAATTATAAAATACACTTAAAATTTAATTAAGCCATTTGAGTGCTGCTAGTGTGGCATATGGACAATTTAATACACTGCCCATGTACGTGAAGGTAATCTGAATAATTCATAGTTGTAACATATAGCCAGGCTTAACCAAATTGGTACAATCGCTGCACTGGCTGGACAGTGGTATAAAGTAAAAGGTGATTGAACAGTGTCAAATTCAAAAGTGATCAACCCATAATTAATTGTAAATACGAATAATTCGATCACGTGATTTTAAAGCGTTAAAGAGATGTTAAAGCGTTAAAATGATGTTAAATTGCTGTTAAAGCGTTAAAAAGTTCTGTTAAAGCGTTAAATTGCTGTTAAAGCGTCAAATTGAAGTTAAAGCGTTAAAGTGCTGTTAAAACTTAAAGTGTTAAAGCGTTAAAAATGCTGTTAAAGCGTTGTGTCTCTTCATGTTACATTAAAACTTTAAAAAGTAAAATCTACTAATAAGTAAAGTATACAAACATATAAGACACATTGTTCTCAATTTTGTATATAGTAGGCCTACCAGGAGACCGAGCTAAAGCTCGATTATAAGCAGGGCCTAGTTTGCTCACGTCAATAACTATTATTGCAAATTTCCGTGAACATCGTTTAGGTTAGGCCTATAACATTAAACAACTAAATAAAGGGTATGTTTACTTAGCAGAAGTATTCGTTGCCATGGTAACTATAAATAGATACAACATTAGGCTTACCTCTAATAAAATACAGTTTAAAAGAAAACAGATGATTATTGTAATGGCATTGGAAACATTTGCATCAGCTGTGCTTCGTTTAAAAGAAAACAGATGATTATTGTAATGACATTGAAAACATTTGCATCAGCTGTGCTTTGTATTGTTTAAAATGGACAAATTTCACTTTTTAATTTAATAAAAAGACGTAGAAAACGAATTTTCCCAGACTGGTGACCATTTCCAATCGATTTCTCGTGGCCAAAAGCCCCATATAAAATCAAAAATCCTTAGACGGAGATTCCAGATCCATTTAGCAGACAGACAATAATTATCTCTCGCTTTAGAAGATAAGATAATTGATTTCCATACTCCAATCATCAAAGCTATAACCCGATTCTATCCTACTACGCGCTTATCAGTGATGTCAAAAAACATAAAAATCGAATAAAAAAAGGCCTAATATCCCCCCCCCCCCATTTTTCCGATGTATATTCCATACCCCAGACCACCCGGTATGTATAAACCCCCCAGATAATAATTCACCCGCCACCACCGGCTGCCACATATACGCAAAGAGAAATATGCAAATGAGAACAAATCCTTCAAACGGGTTTAGCAGGTCGGAACAGAACCTGTGCCAAAGTCCCAGCCAACGTCGCGCGCGTTCTGGCTAGATTATGTAAATTAGCTGGTATAATAAATTATCTGAAATAGTCGGGCAAAAATTTGTTGACCGTTCATCCTCAGAAAGCTTAAGATGAGCACAATGAAGCAGACGGCGAAACACGTGCTACAGGGTATCCCAGAATTATCTGGGACCGCTTTGTAGATTTGGGACACCCTGTATATAAATTCTAGAATAATTAATAAAGCAACACCAGCAAAATATGTACTTTACATGTTTTACAATCACTTAAAACAATAGAAGGCAAAATCACTTCACAATGTCGCGTGTAAACATAGCAGTAAAATGCTAGCAGGGCGACTGGATTGGAACGAGTTTTAGATTTCTTGTAGGGGTCCAGTTAAGTTACGCTAGCTGTTTAGTAAAATAATATTTATGATCGTGGTTTTAATCACCTTATTTTGAAGCTTAAACATGATATTACCGGTAGAGAATGGGTTCGCGCCATATTTAAAGTTAAAAGTTCAGAAAACTGGGTTATTATCATAATAAAAGATAACTAAATTTCCACAAAAACTGTTTTTTTTTTTTTTTTTTGGGCGAATGATCCATTCCGTACTTACAAAACTTGCAACCACTTTTGAAGATAAACTATTGAAATTTGCTTTAAGCTGCTCAAGAACATCTAATCTATAATTCGTAGATGACAAAAAGTGTTAAATTTACACTCACTATACATTACAGTTTTCTGCGAAATCAACCGTTGTGTGTACACGGCGAAAATCAAAAATAATTCGATCACGCAGCTGGACCACTGACGTGAGTTGAGCGCATTTAATAAATGTTGTTTATATGTTAGGGCTGAAACCAACTATTTGGGAAATTGGTCCACTCATGAAGGCGAATAGCTGCCTCCGTGTACGAAATATATTAGTAGAATTTGTTTGCATCTCAGCCCCCAGTCCCTTTTCACGCGCAGCTTCATTCCGCTCGACCTCCGGCCTCGGATCAGAAGCTGCCCACAAGGTAAAATCCCCCACGTGACCGGGTACCATTATGGTATTTGTCGTTTTGATCAATTTTGGGGAAACCCCAGCAAGGCTACAAGGTCGTGTTATAAACCAAATGTGCAGAATGATATCCTATATTATTTTTTTTAATAAAACACAAAAAGTTTAATTCTACTACGAAAAACCTAAAAAAAACTATTACTTCGGGTTAAAAAACGTGCTCCTGAACGTCTTAGAAAACCAACGTTTGTACCAAATTTGGAAAAAATCGGACGTAAAATGCGGCCGTTAGTGTGCGAACACATAAATACATCATTTATATTATTTCTCAAAGTTGTTTTTTGTGTAAGGCAACGCCATATCTCCCTTAGTTCTTCATCGTAATTAATGATTCAAACATAATTTTGAAGCTAATGTTTCCCGCTATTGACGAAAAATAGACAATTGGCTTAAAATTTATGTTTTCGTCATAAAAAAAGAGATATTTAAAAAAACTTTCATATTATTGATTCCTAATGAAAGGCGCCATCTATTAAGAATCTGTTTAACTAACTTGACAGCTGTTAGATCGTTTACATTCTATATGCAAGTGTAATCTATCACGCAACTAAATCAAATTAAATCAACGTAAATAAATAAACGTAATTAAATCAGATAAGTACTATTAAGAAATTTTCGCACAGCTAGTATATATATAAAATGTTTAATGGCATCCCAAAACGTGGTCATTCACCACTCCCGATCTTAGGTCTTACCATAAGAGTCACTGGAAAAATGGATTTTGGGCAAACTTTTCAGGGATATCTTGAAAACTTCAGATCACAATCTTAAGTAAATACCTTTGCTAACCTTGAATAAAACCTTTGTATAAGTTTGTCTGCCTCTAGGTTTTTATACGATGACTTGCATACTATAAATACATAAGTTTCTGTTAGATGGATTGTTTTACATTTACATAATATTATCAATTACACTGTATACATGCATAGTATTATTGTGATTTATATATTTAATTAATTTGTATAATTTGTTCGTATACAATCAACGAGAAGGATAAAATCTATGACTTTGATTTATCTAAATACACATCTCAAGATATCTACATAATGTCGAAGGCAAGGAAGTCTGCGAAGGAACGAGTGTGAACGAATGGCGGAAGGGTTAGACATGGTGACTGACGCAATGCACACTGAGTACGTCTTCTATATAGACCCTTCACAGTAACTCTCGGAACCCGATAATACTAGGAAGGAAACAACAAACAAGGATCTGCAAAAAGAACTCTAGTCTGGTGCACAGACAGGACTTGATGGGCAGGAACGGCGTACACAGCGCATCACCAAGCTGTGAGTTTTGGGACCCACTGTTTAGTCTTCCAAGCAGAAATCTTAGCAGTCGCTGCCTAGGATTGTCGAAAGTATACAGAAATACACTCATCCTAATTCTCTCTGACAGTCAAGCAGCACTTAAAGCGCTGGACCCAGTATAAGTCACTTCCAGACTGGCGAATGAATGCCTCTCATTACTAACCAAACCCTCCGCCGTTATAAATATGTGTGAATTGAGACGGGTACCAGGACACTGTGGCATTCAAGGAAATGAGACGGAAGATACTCTAGCAAAGAAAGGAGTCACCTTTATGGGGCCAGAACCAATGTGCTGCATTAGCCGTAGCACGGCGGAGAGTGCAGTAAACAACTGGGCCAGGGAAGAGCAACCAGAGATGGTGTAGGTTACCCGGGCACACAAAGGTAAACGACTGGTCAAGGTACCTAATACTAAGCTCACCAAGTCCACCGACAGCAGCTCTTACTGCAGGACTCATTACTGGACATGGTCAGTTCGGGAAACATCTAGCAACAATGCTGGTTCCGGAAGGCGGCCAAGAGTCGTTAAGACACGTCATAATTATTTTATTGGGGGATTCTGGTGCACAGAAAGTGAGAGCTCTTCGGAATCCAACAACCGGGGGACGAAGAAGACACGTACTTGGTGGAGAAAATCCTGGACCCCACAAGGCTTCTAACCAGCTAGGAGCGGCACATAGGGGGCACAATAAACCAAGGGGTGACGTGCAAGGAAACGTCTTCAAGGCGGAGTCCACCTCATAGTAATCCAAAATATCTCTATACAGGTCTATATATTTGCGGTCTCTTGTGATGGTTTGTTTTTCACGGCATGAATTTACATAGGTTAATTCCGTCATTACTTTACTCACTGAATTACTCGAGTGATAATGGACACACTCACTAACAAGCAAAAGCAAAAGATTGTTCACCATCTATTTTAAGAATCAGGTTTCTTTTAGACTAAAACGTTCAAGCATTTGCTTTCCAGAATAAGGATTTGCTACTATGAGTGTTTTGATTTTACAAGTTATAACAAACTTGTAATAGATTTACTGCCATTGGAATGCGTTTCCTTAGAAGACCAAACAAAAATATAATCGCAATAGAAACGATTTTTAGAAAATTCACTGGGGATATTAACTTTTTGAGCAAGGAGGAAAGTTAGTAGAATTTTTGAGTTATCAGTGAGAAAATTAATAGTAAGTTTTTTTTTTAAATGATATATGTACTCAGGAAGCTTTTTTCAATGGCACCCGGCGTCAAAATAATTTAAATCAGCCCAAAAGAACTCTAGAAAAAGAGGTTTATAAATAAAATTCGGTTAAAAAACAAAGTATAACTAGAGGGCTCTCTAAGTCTCGCGGTGAAGCAAATTATTGTACACTGAGACGATGATTAGGACAGAAGCACTTCTATAGGGTGGTGGGTGTAGCAGTGACCACGATACTGACGCATGTGCAGTAGGGCCAGAGATTTTGCGTGAGTAATAAGAATTTGTTTATATTATAAAAATATATATGTAGAGTGGTTCAGGAAGAAACTTTCAGGACGTGTTCTACTAATGAAAACAAAGAAAATCCTTATATATTATTTCTCAAAGGTGTTTTGTCGCTAAGTGATATCTCCCTTAATCCGTCATCCAAATTAATTATTCAAGCATCATTTTAAAGCTTATGTTCCCCGCTATTGACGAAAATAGACAAATAGCTTAAAATTCATGTTTTCGTTACAAAAATTGATTTAAAAACTTTTAAGCATACTTCATATGGTTCCTAATGAAAGGCGCAATCTATTAACAATCTGTTTAACTAACATGACAGCTGTTAGTTTGATTGTTTACATTACATATTATGCAAGTGTTATAAATGTATTAAATCAGGTAAGTATTCCTAACTTGCGAAATATTCGCACGGGTTAGATAGTAGTTCATAGTACTCAAAGTTCATCCACATCCATAATTACTCCAGAACCAATTTTGAGAAAATGATGTAAATAAAGTCCATAATAAATTATTACAAACTTATAATTCCTTATAGACTTTAATTACATGATTTTCTCAAAATTTAGTTCCGCAGTAATTTTGGATATTGTGACAACTACCAAGATACAAAATGATTAACTTTTAGCCAATAACCCGGTTATCTTTTAAGTTACAGTAATAACAAAAGAACCATGATGTTTGTCATTAAAAACAGAAATTTGTTTTTGTAAAGTTAGCGTTTAAAGTTTTATTTTACATTGCAAATTTTAAACGGCCGCTATTGAAAATTTTGAAAATATGAAAAATGTTGGTTTTTTGTACATGGGTTCATATTGGATGTCACCAATATGTATACAAAATTTGAGTTTAACAGCACTTTAACGCATTAACAGCACATTTTAACAGCACTTTACCGCTTTAATAAGCCTACACGAAAACAATAGTTTTGATATCAGCCGCTACATGGCTGATGAACGTCGACGGTGCATAGAATTAATAGCTTCTTATCTTGGTATAATATAATACATAATCCATTATATAATAACTTTTTACTTTTTAACCAATAGCTCGGTTACCATTTAAGTTAAAGACATAATAAAACCCCGTTATGTTTGTCATAAAAAAGGAAATGTTTTAGTAAAGTTAGCGGTTTTCGAGATATTTTATATTAAAAATTATAAACGGCCTTCATTTTGAAAATATATTTGTACATGGATAAAAGATGCCATACCAAATATGTATTAAAAATTGACGTTCAGTATATTTCTACATCCAAAGGTATTAAGTATTTTGAAAACAAAAAACAAAATAGTGGATAAGGAAGACGAATCATTTCCGAACCTATGTTTGTATGAACGTTTTTCTTTGATTTCACTAGTAGAACACGTACTGAAAGCTTCTCCGTTTCTTCCTGAACCACCCTCTATAAGAGCAACCACCTCTTGTGTTTTCCACCCTCCATGCGTATCTCTATAAAATACCACCACATCTTATGACTGCGTACTACAGCTAACGCTAATAGTTAGAATATTATACAGCCAAGTATATAAATCAATGTCAAAAAGCTTGACACAGCATGTCTATAGTAATCAGGCAAAGCTGGTAATCATATCATTAAAGTAATTGGCAGCATCCCAACATATACTTATCAAATATCGCAGGAAGGAATTTCTTGGTTAGGTTGAAGGAATTCCTAACCATTTTAACTTGATGTATTATCTGATTTCCTTGTTAGAGATTGAGATACATGAAACCTGTCGCAAGAATTGACAGTTCAATGTACATAGTATCCCGTTATGTGTTACGCCTTGTCTTTACAACTTCGAGGAAGGTGCAGAAAATGTGTTTAAATGAGCTGCAAAGTAATCGAGACGCCGAGATTGTTTTTAATCGGATAGGCAGAAATGCATTGGAAGTAATGGGGCAATGCACAAGGGACAGCCCTCTGCCTATCTCGATAGGTATCGAGGCAACCGCTGGTTTCTCCCCTTTATCAGCGTTTCACTAGTACACAGTTGGTAATACAACAGTGCACATGCGACGCTGCGTCAGTGCTATCTGCTTCTTTTAATCAGGTAAGTTTTCAATAATATAATTATTAATTTCATTTTTAATTATTTATTTAACTTTAAATATTACTGGATAACCAATTGATATTACTCTTTGAAATTAATATTAATTATATTGATAATTTGGTAATAATATTAATGAGTTATTAATTACATTGTAAGTTATTCAATCAGGTAAGTTTTGAATAGTATAATAATTATTAATTTCATTTTTGAATAGTAATTTAGGAATAATATGCTTTACCCAAAAATTAAATATTATTATAACAAATTTTAGAGAATAAATCATAGAAATGAACTGTATACTTGAAATTCTTATTTTATAAAACTTATTTTACTTTGTTTTACTTGTTTCACTAAATTATATCAAAGAAACCAAACCCTCACTATCGTATCGTATACAGTTATTATATTTCCTTTCCAATAGTTTTTGTTTTATTGAGATTGGATGATTTTTAGTGGGCGAAATATTCAAAACAATTTGTGTTGTTCACGACCATACAATTATTGTGCAGTCTGCCATTTACGACAGCACAATTGTGCGGGTTGCCACTTTGAGGGTTAATCTTTAAAATGTTATTATTCATTTGATTAAATTCGCATTTTTTTAGTTATTAAATCGATCAGCCATAGAGGGCATAGATTTCGACGTGGACGTGGAGGAGATGAAACAACATGCTGCATTTTGTTGGCCTTTTAATACATGGCTGATTCTTGCAGCCAATTCATCAAATGACGGAATAGACATCCGAAAATAATTGAAGAATTTTTGTTCATCTTCCCTCAAAACGATGAGAATAGTGTTGAAAGCACCTTTTAAATATCTCACATTATTAAATGGATGAACCCAATATCTTCTTCTTTTACGTTCACTTTCACAAATTTATTTGTACACAAAAGTACGAAAAAAACAACAATTTTTTGTGTAAATTCAACTTGTGTTCGATCCATTTCGTAGGAGAAACAAGACTACAATGAAGGCAGTCTCCTAAATGTAAAATTGCTAAGGTAACAAAGAGACAGGATTGAAATGACGTGGCGTCCTATCTCCTCATGTGCACTGAAACTCAATAGGTATCAAACAGAAAGGATTGAAAACTATCGCGGCGTCCCCATTACTTTGCAGCTCATGTGCACCGACCTAAACCTAAGTTTTTGATACTTTAATTTCAACAGAGTATTAGTCATTCTACAACATTATTTTGCATTAATTTTAGTAAAATAAGATCTAATACATACATTTTAACGGTGCGCTATACCACTAGAGAGAATCCTCAGCACGATGTTGAATAAATCCACTAGGAGCGCTGGCAATCAGTCTAGCAGTGAGGAGGCGGAGCTAAAGAAATGATTGACAAGGTTTGTGTTACACCTTCATGCAGACAAGACGTACAACGTAGACACACACAACTGTACTGTACTTCCTTTCCTTGTTAGCCTTACTGTTAGTAATAATTATAACTTAGCAACGCAGCGAAGGCATTCAAAACACATGTTTAAAAATAAGGAATTGAATAACTGAATTCGTTATTTTGTTTTGGACTTAATAATACAAACAAACTGTTTACTAATGTTGCAAAGTGTTAGTTATTATTAACTTACAAAGCAATTAAATAAAGTATGAAACATGGGCTTTTGTAACACTTGCCGAAACGTTCGACTTTATTCATTATTGTTCTGAGTAAAAAAATCACTTTTTAACTATAAGTGCACGTTCTGTTGACAATAATATTTTTAAAACGTAGGCCTATCTACACATCTGTAGGTATCTATAATATTCAAATAGTCATTTAATTTATACTATGAAATGTCTGCATATTAATAGTATCGGTTTTTATAAAATTTTATGTATAATAATTTGGCTATAATAGTACAATAATTTACAACAATTAGTTATATGATTATGACACTTAAGATCGATCTTTCAATCCAAATTAAACCCTGGTTTTTATCATACAAATTATATACTGTATGTATATATTTTGTTACAAAAACAAGAAAAGAAAAAAAACCTTAAAATTAAACATTCATATCACATCCAGAATTCGATTTAAAATTAATTTTCTGTAAGTTTCTTTAGAAAAATGCCTTGCAAAATTACCTGAACTTGCATTTTCTTGTTAGGTTAATTTGAATAATTCTGGTAAAGTGCATCCTTCTATTTCATTAATTTTTTAATTTGTATTTGAGCCCCAGTACAACACTCATGTTTTAGAAAGGAGTAAATTTACCTAACTTGAAGATAAGCATAGCCAATAAGGCCTACTTTAAATTCGGAATCTAGGAACAAATAGGTATAGCTATAGGCCTATTTTGAAATAAATAATTAACTTACTCATTTTTCATTTTGATGAGTTATGAAAATTATTATTTGTACATACAAAAGTTACTATTTACTCATAAATAACTTATAATGTTCACATTAAAATCATTATTGACGCATACAAAGTTATAATTTTCACATAAAAATCATTATTTACACATAAAAAGTTATTATTTGCACATAGAAATCATTATTTACTTACTTAATCATATTTTATTATTTACCCACAAAAAACTTATCCTTCTGTATTTACACATAAATAAGTTAGTATTTTATCCACAAACAGTTAAAAAAATATTGTTTACAAACAAACATTTATTATAAAAGTTATTTACACAGAAAAAAAATATTTACACAAACAAAATCATTATTTAGGCTTAAATATACTATGTGTTTACACATACAAAAGTTATTATTTATCCACAAACAGTTACAAAAAATATTGTTTACACACAAACAATACAGTAATTATAAAAGTTATTTACACAGAAAAAAAATTATTTACACATACAAAATCATTATTTGTACATAAAATGTTATTATTTACACAGACATAATATTATTATTCACATAAAAAGTTCTCATTTACAAACAAAATACTAATTATTTAGAAATATAAATAACTATTATTTACAAATATACAACAACAAGAAATCTGTTTACAATGTTATAGAAAATACAAAATATATAGTTTTTTGAAAATCTTTTTTTTCACTCGTTTTTTCAACGTTTCCACTCCCGTATGGGTAATCCCCTTGGGTATCTAGGGTCAACCAGTTCCGGAAGCATACACTCATTATGAAATGAAACCAATTGTCTTTTCATTTTAGTCTCCCAGAACTCGTCGTCCTTATTTACCCTTTCAATCTATAACCCTTGTGGAGTCCATACAATAAATAAACAAAATGTACGCTTCGTTATATGAAGCTGTCCTTGTATTTGATAAAAATATGAGTGTTTTCTTTTCAAAACAAGCTCTTCCTGATGATCAACTTCACAGAAATTTATTATTTTGGCCTTAGTCGCCTCCAGTGGTGACATATTTCGTGCACTTACAGGACACTTCACTTCGACAATCCCCTTATCTCCCAAAATTCCGTCTGGTGTTGCAGCTAAAAAGGACAGGTTGCTGTCGATAAATAATCTGCATTCATCAATTTTGGTGCCGATACGCTCTTCAACCCCGTATTGCAGTTTTTTCATTTTCAATGCCATATTTTGTAGCGGCATTGCCATTGAATTGGATGTATTGGATGTACAGTAGATAATGAATTGTTTTTTTTTTTCACGACGTGGATTTACGCATTTTGCAGATTTTACCAAAATTTGATGCTGTAAGTCTACACCTTCTCTCTCAACCACAACTCACTTTGGCTTTGGCCCCGAGATTCTTGTTCAATCCTTTCACGGCGAACGTCATTGATATTTATTGATTCCAGGAAGTCCATTTTATTCTGCTCATAAATGTCCGGCTCCATGTCCAGCTCAGCACATTCAACAGATCCATAGTCTTTGTTTGCAGATGTCCCGTGTCTTTTGTCCCACTTTTTCTTAAAACATGATCTTGTTTTTCTAACAGATTTTCTATTCTGTTTTCTAGTGAGAATTCTTTTAGAATAGATCCCTGGGCTGTGGCCAACAGTTATTTTTTTATGAATACAGCGATGCAAATTGTCAGCCTCGTTTACTGCTATGGCCGAGAGTTCACTTCGTACAGTGAAGCTTTCTCTTTGAGCAAAGTTTACTCTTTTTTTTCTCCAACAAACTTACATAGTCTTGCATTAAAACTTTCGGCTATGTTTGAAGAAACGCACTCCAAGATACTGTCGGTATAATTTGTTAAAAAGTTATTGGCTGCCATAATTTCTGGCCATACCCCGCTGAGATACTTGTATACGTTTTATCTCTGCTCTGGCGCAAATGCAACAAAAAATTGTAAATTGAATGATAGCTTACCTATTGACACAATGCGGTGGAACTGTCAAAGTAACGACGTCTGGATGTTCTGATCTTTGCATAGGCTCTACCTCGCGCTGTGGGAGGTTTTGTCTAAAATAATTTTTTTTGAATGTAATAGTATAATTTTGTTTTAGTTCGAATTTTTGACACTTTCAAAATAGCTTTACCTTATATAGGTTGTCCGTATTTCTAAGAAAATAGTACATTCAATGATAGCTTATATATTGACACAACTGTGTTTTTGTTACGTTAACGGTTTTCAAGTTATATCCCTTTAAAAATTTGTAATAACCGCTATTTTGCACTTGTAAATTGTAACATATAAAACGCTTTGTATATCAAATTTGAACCCAATGTCTTATTTATCTATTTCTGAGTTTTTGTAAACAAACTAAATGACAAATTGCGACTAAACTAAGCCGAATTTGAAAAAAAGTTAAGGAAAATGTTTAATTTATTTCAACGTATATCAGGTTTTTTGTGACATCCTGTGTATAATCCAAATCACATTTGTTTCTTTGTACTCCTTTACAAGGCTGAAGAATATACATAACTTAATGGATTTAAAAAAAATTATAACATTAGTTTGTCATTTTGTTTTGCACTAGTCATGTACAAAACAACTTTTACTTTTTATTAAAATTTACAAAGCAATTAAATAAAGTGGGAAATGTGATGTATAAGTGTAGCTTATATTACCTTTTCAAACCCCAATAAGGTCTACGTTATTGTCCGATTTATAAAATACGCAAGTTTAATTAGTTATTTAAAATAATTTAATTTTGCCTCTCAAAATATGTATAGATAGATCTAGTTGTAAAATATTTCAGTCGAAATATAAGTCAAGACAATTAACGTTTTGCACAAACAATTTTTAGCCCGACCTGTCTATTGATATAGGCTACTGAAGTCTTCAGATATTACGAACTGGATGCTCGCAAATGTCGGGACGGGAAGACAAAGTGGGAGGAGTCAACATTGAAAAGACTTGCGCTAGCCTTTTTCACTGAATTGACGCACTACCGCGCCACTTTCCAGTAGCAAGAATATCGCTTGCAAGCACTTGCATGATTGCAAAGTACTGCCTTATTTTTTATTTTATCTATATTCTTTCAACTGCAACATTATCAGAAAACTTCAATGTACAATTTGTAGGACACAAAATGTGTTCAAACGACTTCATGTTTCCAAGTAACTCAACTGAAAATCAGGTTTTTCGCCTACTTATAAGCTAATTATCTTTAAGTAAAATAGATAATTTCCATTGTTTAGCACCTACAAATTATAGTTTAGATGTTCGTTAACAACTTCCCGCAAATTTCAAAACATTATCTTCAAAATTGAATGAATGATTTCTAAGATTGCAGAGGGCTGCATAGGTCTGTCTCTTCCTGGTATGGCGCACCCTTAACCAACTTCTCCCCCAAACTGTTCTACTTACCTCACCATCAAAGGAAGACAAAAAAAAAAAAACAAAGTTGGTGTATATTAGTAGTCTATATTATGCCAGCACAAATAGATTTACGCAATTTCAAATAATTAGATCAAGCAGCTAAACCGCTGGCATGAGTAGAGCGAATTTCCAAAATGAAATTTATATGCTTTGGCGTTTTAACGAACTATTTGGGAAATTGGTCTACTCACGAAAGCGCTGAATGACTGAATACGTATACAAAATAGGGCTATATTGTTAAAATTTGTTTGCACCTTAGCCTCCCACCCGACTCACGCGCTGCTTCGTTCGGCTTTCAGCGGAAAAGCTGGCGACCTTGCATCCTAGGATTATGGATTGCCTCGCTTGGCATGCAGAGGGCAAACTCGTTTCGAACTGAAGCGAGTTTGTTCACTGCAAGCGGAGCGAAATAAAGGAGTCTACAATCAGAGGTGGCAAGGTATGGTGCAAACTCGCAAAGCGCAGTCCTTAATCCAAAGGCATATAATCACAAAACGAGTTTTTCCGCTGCGAGCCGGAACTGGAGGCTGACGGGCAAAGAAATTCTACTAATATTTCGTACATGTAGACCAATTACATATAATAGTCGGCTGAAAGCCTAAAACATATAAACTTAATTTTGTACATTCGCTCAACTTACGTCAGCAATTTAGCTACGTGGTCGAATTATTTGAGTTCTAGCATTCCATTGTAGGCCCAGTGTGTTTTCTGTATGTACAGTAATATATCTAAACAAATCGAATGTGCTGATGTACGCGTCCCCTGCTTGGTGTGTGCTTGCCAGCAAATCCAGCAGGAAGACACTTCAGGCAGCGGCTCTTCGCAGACTCACGCGTCAGCCATGGTACGTGAGGAACTCCACCATTCTAGGGTCAGCTGGTATTCCTACATTTTTGCTAAACGATGCGCCTCTAAATTGTTTCAGGATGCTCGAGACTCGGGCTATCCTTACATAGCCGAGATCTGCAGGAGACTTGACATCCCGGAACACGGTAGGCCTCGGCCTGTCGCCATCTTGGACGACCCACCGTAGGTTAAATCCGGCCACGTTTTCCACCATTAATGACTCCGACTTGCAAGCCTTAATTTATTGATTACAGCAAAGTTCAGATTGCAGCTTGCATCCATTAGGGGATTTCCTAGATGCTGCTCCCGCTCCCCTCAGTGCATGCATGCGGATCACGCTCGTTCACGGTATCGAGTGTATTTTATGCACTTCTTTAGAAAGATAAAGTGGATCACTCATGTGCCTGTGTTCGGTTCAGAGTGACTCCCTCGTGGGGGGGGGGGGGGGGGGGATGATGTTTTCGTGGGTAGTACTCATGTTCTCGGTGAGTCCCACAGTACCTCTCAAGAGAGAGGCCTGCGTAAATGCACATAATCCTACAAAAAAACATCACTATTAAAAACAGTAAAGTAAAATATTCCTGGGAATGTACGTCCTCGAAATGTCCCAAATACCAATTATATAAATCCTTCAAATGGTTGTAAAAGAAATTACTTAGAAACCGCATTTTGTAAAACATTACGTATGTTTGGAAATAACAAGTTTTGAGAATAACTCTGATAGATTCCACAACAGCCTTCCCGATAAAATAAAACAATTAAGTATAAAGTCAAATAATACTAAAAAAGGAGCTAATCAATAAAGCGGTTCACCAGCATTCATAATGAGTTTATTGAGTTCTCGCATTTGATTGGAGGTAGATAGACTTAGAATACTGTGTAGAATTAAGTGTGTGCAATAACAGGACGAAACAGTTCCATACAGTCCTCTTCAATTTAATTTATCATTCATCGAATTTTGAAGATAATCTTTTGTAATTTATAGGGAATCGTCCATGAACATCTAAACTACAATTCGTAGGTAACAAAACTGTAAATTATACATTTGTATTAAATATGTTTGCTTACAAACAAGACGAAACATATGATTTTTATACGAGTCACTTGATAGCAGAGTCACTTGAATTTTGTTACCTACTGACTGTACACTGGAGCTTTCTGCAAATTTAAATGTCGTACGCACATCGCGAAAACTAAAAATAAGACCAGGATTAGTAAAAACGAAAGTGTATACAAGCGATATTCTATTCCCGCTCGAGCGCTTTACCAATGTAATATCATAGGCCTCTTCTCAAGGTTGGTTCCGCTCACTGAATTCGATGCTTTTATTCGAGTGGTATTGCACGCCCTTTATATAAGAATGTGGGTGTGTATATATTTTTCACTATAACCATACTGGTAAATATATTTCTGTCAGTTGCTTGTTCGTTGATGGGATTTTGCTGTGACCAGAAATGTCACATATTTGTTTTTGTTTAGTTTTGTTGTATTTGTGATGGTATATTGATGATTGTTGTTATTTGTATTTCATTATAATAAAATAGTTAATAGTAAGAAAGAGAAACACGATTTCAAAGTGTTTATAAGTGTAATTTGTGTTTTTAAATTTATGAGTTGAAGTTTGGGTTTGTTAAGCAGCAGTTCTCAACCTGTTTGCAGTTGCCTACGCCTTACCAAAATCTTTTCAAGAATTATACTAAGGGGATGTTAAACTGAAAAGGGACATTAAACAAAATAATATGCATTTTATAGGTTTGTACTAATTTAAAGGTTTTTTTTTAAAACTTGGCTTTTTAAAAATTTTCATAGGTAAACAAATTAAATCGTAAAAACTCGTTCAAATTTCATATGTTTTTTTTAAGCTAATATTCCTTAAAAAGTACTTCATGCATTTTTTTATTGTGTGTGTTTTTAAAGAGTATGTCTTTTTTTAAACTTAGGTAGATTTATGGTGGTACAAAGTGTAGTTTTTGTATTAGCCGAATTAAACAACTTTTTTTTTTAATACTATGTTTGACTTCTAGGCTACTAACAAACATAAATCTACCTAAATATAAAGAAAAACCTCTGCGGAATAAGTTAAAATTTTCAGTCTAGTAGTACAAGTAGTTATTTATAAACATAAATTTTTGTTTAAAAAACCCGGAAATTCAAACTTTAGGCGATTCCGATTGAAGTAACGCTTATCCAGTACACTGCATCGACGCAGATAACTGGGTAATTTAAGTTTATAAAATCATTTCTAAGTTTGCCTCTTGATCTTGTGGCAATTAGATGTACCAAATTTCACATTCCTAGGAGGTAAGGTTTTTGATATATATA
>JAGFPH010000097.1:199396-213832 GCA_018207615.1 Philaenus spumarius
AAATCCGTTCTTAATGTTAATCTAGTGTCTTTGAGCAATATTTGTACCAAATTTCAAGTTCCTATTTGGTATGGATTTTGAGAAACTGTGATCAGTCAAAACTACCCCTAAATCCCCAAAACTACCCCTAAAAATATGAATATCAAAATGAAATTTCTTTAGTTTTCCTATTTACATCACAAAGTATAGACATGCCAAATTTCATCTCTCTAGTTTCATGGGAAGTGGGAGAATTAGTGATGATGAGTGAGTGAGGGCTTTGCCTTTTATATATATAGATAAACCGCATAGGTCCTTCATTTATCTCTATACATAACAATACTATTAAACAATTCAGGGCCTATATTTACCAGCAAAAATTGTACAATGAAATTATAAAGAAATAAAAAAAGTTTAAATCCTGAAAAGATCGTGCTTTCTCAAAAACCCATTTTTTTTATAAAAAAATCGACCACGCAGCTGACGTGAGTTGAGTGAATTTCCAAAATTAAGTTTATATGTTTTAGGGTTTCAACCAACTATTTCGAAAATTTATCTACTCACGAAGGCGTTGAATAGTTGCTTACCTGTACAAAATATATTAGTATAATTTTTTTGCACCTAAGCCTCCCCCTTCGTTCCACTCGCACCGGAAAAACTCGCTTTGCGACCTCGGGTTATGGACTGCTTCGTTTCACTCACAAAGTACAAACTCGGCTGTCGGCCTCAGAAGATGCTCCCATGGTAAAATCTCTCACGTACTATTATGGTATTTTACGTTTTGATCGATTTTGTGCGAACCAATCGAGCTATACGATTGTGTAAAAAGAAAAAATGTGCAGAATAATATCCTACATTTATTTTTTAAAGTATAACACCAAAAATGTTTTATACTGGTATAAGAAATCTCTAAAAACATTTACTTCCTGTCAAAAAACGTGCTTCCGGTTGTGGGATTTTTATGGCTAACGATCTCGTCCGAGCGATTTAGACAACCAACGTGTGTACCAAATTTGGACCAAATCTGACTTAAAATGCGGCTGTTAGAGTGCGAACACAATTATACATACAATTTTTAATGACACCCCAAAATGTGTTCCTGGGACCAAGATCGGTGCTAATTTACTACTCCCGACCTTATGTCTCACCATAAAGGTCACTGTAATAGCTCATCTTTCCTATGGAAATTCATTAATAAAGGTACATGACATTGTTTTTTTTTGTGCTAGAACAAATGTAGCAACAAAAACAATTTCGAAATGTTTGACCATTTCCAGTGTAACATGCCCTTCACGGGAGAACCCACCATGGAATTGAGAGTTGCGGAAATTGTCACGCCTCTTCATAAGTTAAGACTGACTTGGAAGGTTAAAGCAAATGCAACCTCAACAATAGAACACGGAATCTTAATGGCAGAAGTGTCCTTACTGTATACTGTAGGTTCGAGACACACCTGTCTTTTACTACGAACATTAACCCACTTGTCTTCTGTTGCGTAATAGGTCACGAATGTACAATATCTCTCATTCTACCTTCACTTTCTTCGCCACCACTTCGTTTTCTTTCTTTATCAGTAGCGACTTTTCTACACTCTCTTTCTTTTCCGATCTCCAATTCTCCTTCGGATTATTGCCGTTCGAGAGGTTGCTGTTGAAGAGACTCAAACCTATAATTGAGGATAGGAATAATGCTGATTTACAAAAACCAAAAGCAGACTTGGAGTATGAGAAGTAAATACAAAAACAAAATTCAGAATATTGAGCACATAATGTATTTGAAAATCCATACAGTTTCTAGGGTGAAGGGAGTTTTTCTTGTTTTAGTCGAAAGGCAGATACATTTATATAAGTTTAAACAAATTATGGCTACCGTGTCAGACAGGCAATTTAGTATACTAATAACGAAAGTTAACTGACACTGTTGCCCGATCTGTCAATTTAACTACAGTAATCACGAAAGCAACCAGTGTTGTCAGATCTGGCACTATTAATCAGGAAAGCTTGTTGAAGATTTTGCCAGTTTTATAGATATTAATTAATTACGAAATTTAAGTGTCAGTGATGTCAGATATATCAACACTAATCACAAAAGCACCAGTATTGCCGAGATCTAACTGTGTTAATCACGAAAGCTCTTTTGCCAGATTTATTGACATTAATGTTGAAAGTTAACAGACAGTATTGCAAACGAAATAATGGAAATATAAAATTTCAGAGACATACGCAAAGTAGTTGTTGTAAAATGGTTTTCTATCAGATGATTCCAAATTATAATTCCGATTGAAATACATGATTCACTTAGTGGTCTAAAGTTGGTGTACATCAATTGCGTGCTGTTGAAGAGGCTCAAACCTATAACCTATTTGGGTTCAGACCAAAATATTCAACTGTTGATCAAGTTCACAGGATTAAAAACATAATTGAACTGGCCCTTAAATAAGAAAATCATTGGGAAAATCTTCTTGTGTCTTTGATAAGCTTCAAAGACATCCACCAAACCAATTCTATAAAATATTAAAATCAAATATGACTGATAGCCATTTTCGGGTGAGACAGGAAGAAGAGTCCTACTGGTCTAAGAAAATTGTAGCTGGTGTTCCTCAGGAGATTGTGTTAGGCCCGGTGTTGTACCTGCTTTGCTTACAATAAAGGGTGCGGCAATAGCTACACAGCAATTCTTGTGACAGAAGAACTAAAGAGCAAACTTTAAAGAGTGTATAATGTTATTAGCAAATGGACTAAAAAATGGCGTACAACTAAAACGTAGTAAAATCAACCCCAGTAAACTTCACGAACCTGAAGATCTAAGTACCCAAATACAGCCATTTGGGAATCACTCTTATATCCCTCGAAATGTTTCCTGTATGGTATGTAGGCCCTAAATTGCTTGGTAAATAACTAAACTCAGTTGTAATATCTAATAAAAATAATACAGGCAACTGTACCACTGACGTACGTTTAACGAATTTCCTAAATTAAGTTTTTTTTTATTGTTTCAACCAACTATTTTTGACATAGGTCTACTCACGAAGGCTATAAATAGCTACTTGGGTGTACAAAATATATTAGTAGAATTTGTTTGCACCTCATCCTCCAAGCACACGTTGCTTCGATCTGCTCGTGCGGCCTTGGATTGTGGAGTGCTTCGCTTCGATCCCAGCAGACAAACTTGCTTCGCGATTTTGAAACCGGCCTTCGACCTCAGATCCACGTGGGTTTTAGCAAGGTACTTTTACAATATCTTATGTTTTAATCGATTTTGTTGGAACCAGACTGGCTATGAGGTTGTGTAAAAAACTAAATGTGCAAAATTATCACCTATACCTATTTTTTTAGGTAAACCCCAAAAAAGTGTCATTTTAGTACGAAAAAACTCGAAAAATTAGTACTTCTTGTCAAAAAACGTTCCGATTGTTGGATTTTTTGGTCCGAGTGGTTTATAAAACCAACGTGTGTACCAAATTTGGACTAAATCGGACGTAAAATGTGGCCGAGTGCGAACACATATATAAATAATATACAGAGTGTTGTAAAAGTCCCGCAACCCTTTGTAATTTTAAACCTGTTACACGTATTAACTCCATACTTTCAGGAAGTTATATTGCTCAAATTCTGCACCTTTTAGGGGCAAATTAAATTAACACAATTAAATAGACTGGACAAGTCGAACGCAAGAGTGAAGCCAATTTAAGAGTCAAATACTCACACAATATGGCCGCCCTTACATGTTGCCACATTACCAGTGAAACGAAGCTCGTGTTCTAACTGTTGTATAATAGAAACTACAATAGCTAATTTTTTTTCAAAAAATAAGTTACTTTTCGGAAATGTAGCTTTTTCAGCTACATTTCTCTCGCTTACATGACTCATCTGCCATAAAAACAAAAAATTTTCTCGCAATGCAACTTTTTGATGTCACGAATAAAAAAGTTCGTACTTTATTCGATTTTTAAAGTGCCAAATCATTTTTATTTTCAAATTGTGAACACACCATTAGCGTCCACACTATTAAACTGTAAGATTGTCAAATTTCAAAAAATTTCGAGCATTTTCAGCTATTGAAACCAGTCTATTTAATTCTGTAATCGCTGGGTTTGAATGAATATTACTCTTATTCCGTTAAGGGGGGGGGGGGGGGCAAGTCTAAAATGTTATACAGGATGGACCAGCTAAAGTGTGACAGTAGCTAACTTTTAAAATACGATTTGGACAAAAAGGTTTAAATAGAACATCTGCCCTTAATTTTTGATACCTTTTGGACTGTGTATAAAAAAATTTCAAAATCCGCCATTTTGAATCCATTTGTACACAAAACCCCCATTTGTATGACTTTTTGAATTTTATGGGCAATTTTAAGACTTTTTTTGTTCTTTACATTTTTTTGATAAACCTAACGGTACTCCTGTAAAATGAAGTCGAAGTTTCATTTTCTTACACAGCTAATCACTCATAAAGGTTACAATAACCAACTCCTAAACCATGCTTGAGACAACAAACTTTTTTGGGGGCACTTGCCCTTAAAATAGTTTACACCTTTTGGACCATGCATAAAAAATTTCAAAATAGTTAGATCTACAGGTAAAACAAATTAAACATACTCTTTTTATGTTACAATACTTTATCAAAGTTGTTTTATCATGGTGTACATTAAAGCAAAATGACATAAAATTACTCTAAAAATGTAAAAAATAGTTTTCAAGAAGTGCTCGAAATGATGTCCTTCCATTGCGATGCAACTTATCATTCTTTCATGGAAATGTTGTCGAACTCTTTGCAGCATCAGTGGTGTTACTAGCAAACAGGCCTGTCTGATTCTTTCTTTCATGTTGTCTCTTGTTGTGGGCGCGGTTTCCATGACTCGTTTCTTAAGAAATCCCCAGAGGAAGAAATCCATCACAGTAAGATCTGGCGAGCGAGCTGGCCAGCTTACAGGTCCTCCTCGTCCTATCCATTTTTCTGGATGGAGTTGGTCCATCATAAGCCTACTGCACACAGCGAATTGCGCCGGGGCTCCGTCATGTTGCATCCACAAGGTGTTCCTGACATGTAGTGGTAAGTTCTCCAGAAGCTGAGGTAGGATGTTGAACAAGAAGTCAAAGTATATCGAGCCGTTCAAATGTCCTTCAAAAAAGTGCGGACCAATTACACAATCACCGATAATGCCACACCATACATTCAGAGACCAAGGATGTTGAAGAGGAACACCTCTCATCCAGTGAGGATTAACTTCGGCCCAATAATGCATGTTATGGCGGTTAATGTGTTGGTAAAGGTATATTCGTCGGAGAACAATACACTGTTGAAAAACAAGGGCTCTTGTAAATGTTTTTGACGTGCCCAATTGCAAAAAGCTACCCGATTGTTGAAGTCATTGCCGTGCAAGTCTTGGAGCAGTGAAATGTGGCAGTCGTGAAATTTAGCTGATTTTAAAATTCTTAAATATAAGTTTTACTAATGCCACTTTCAGCAGAAATCTTCCGACTGCTAGATTGAGGTTGTACATTAACGTATGCTAATACATCAATGGAGTTATCTTCATTCGTTACAGTTTTAGCCCTTTTTTTATCAGTATGGACAGACCCATTATGAAGAAACCTGTTCCTTAGTCTTAAAAAGGCCATTCGAGACTTTGGTGGTTGGTTTGGAAAACGCACCGAAAACAAATTTGCTGCATCTCTGTAGTTTCCTCTACACAACACTCTCCTAATATGAGGAACATACTGTAAGCTTTTTCATATGCATTCATTTTGCAAATACAACTTACACAAAAACACAATAAATTTGAAAGTCAGTACCTTAGAAGTTAACAGTACTGTGGTATAAACTAGATTAAAAGGCAACAATGAAGAATCCGGAAACAGCTGTTGCATTGTTGTAAAAAGATAACCAGCGTGACTGCTTTATTTCAAAGGCGTTTAAATACAAACCACTTTAACAATACTAATTTTAGTATGTGTCCTAAATTGCTCAATTGCGTTTGAAAGCTTTAATTAAATTTTATGGGAGAGTGATGGTTTGATATTTTATTGTACTATTTTACTAATTTAATTTAAAAAAGTTCGCTGTCTGAAGCATGGTTTAGAAGTTGGTTATTGTAACCTTTATGATTAGCTGTAAGAAAATTAAACTCCGACTTCATTTTACAGGAGAACCGTTAGGTTTATCAAAAAAATGTAAAGAACAAAAAAGTCTTAAAATTGCCCATAAAATCCAAAAAGTCATACAAATGGGGGTTCCATTAAAAAAAAATGAAGTTGGCCACCATTTTGGATTCAAAATTTCGGATTTTGAACATTTTTTATACACAGTCTAAAAGGTATCAAAAATTAAGGGCAGATGTTCTATTTAAACATTTTTGTCCGAATCGTATTTTAAAAGTTAGCTACTGTCACACTTTAACTGGTCCCTGTATAGTAAACCTTATTGTTTGACGAGAAAATTGGTGAAAAGTAAACCCCTCTCCGATACCCCAAATCTAAAATAGCGGAGCCTAGAAGTTCAGATTTTTCCATTTTTCTACGTATTGTATTCTACATAAAATTAGATGTGTATTCATTTTAAGATACAGAAACATTGCAAAATGCTGTCCTAGCCTTTAAAATGAATAATGTCCTGATCATTATTACTCCAGTAATCTTGTTACGCATTTTACATTGATCTTATGAGATTTAAAATCTCTTAAGTGGCTGAGCCTTAATGTTGCAATTTAGGAATAGCACTTAAGTATATGTATATATATATATATATATATATATATTTAGAAATAGAGCGAGTTATGTACAGATCTCGGCGCGAATGCTGTCACTTGGCCTTGCACTGGCGTGATGGGCGAGGGATGTGGGGGAAGGGCGTAAGTGGAGACAAAAAACATTTTCCTACGCCGCTTTCTATTGTTATTAATCCTTTCAACGAACTGAGATCGATTATAAGCTTTATTAACATCTCAAGGTAATTGTAATATGGTAAAAAAAGACCTCAGTTATAAGTTGGAAGCATAAAATTGGAACATGGAACTGGTTTATATACCCGCCTGGAGAACTGATGTTTTTAATATGGTTAGTAGCCGATAGTCCAAGTTACAGCATTCGCGCCGGGATCTGTACGTAACTTTTCGCCACACTGTAAATAATATTAATAATAAAAAAAGTGCAATTTATCAACATAATGTAATTACCCCAAAAAAGTTTAACTTTTTAACCAAACATTTACAAACATTAAAGGTTATAATTTCTACATTAAAAATTCGATAAAGCTGGTATGTATTCCACAGTCGTGCGAGTTGTTTTTTACGTTTATACTGCTAGTTAAATTAATTTCAAAACAGCTGACTTCAGCTGACTAATAGTTACTACTGACTGAAACAACTATTACTAATAGAAGCAACATGCTACTAGCGCAACCGGTGTTAGAATGCATAATTACATAGCAGTACGGAAAAATCTCCAGCTGTTCTTCCTGGACTACACAGGAAAATATCACTTTCAATACTCACAGCTTTCGATACAGTGTGATGAAGCCATCCTTTTCTTAGTGAATGAGTTAACGGAATGTTTTAGTACGCAGTTTTCTGCCTGGGCGCAGTTTCTAATATACACTTTGTACACAGTTCTAAAGAATGTCTGTATGCGAGTATATCTTATATACTAATATTATAAAGAAGTAATATTTGTTTGTTTGTATTGTATGTACTAATCTCTGAAACTACTGAACCGATTTAAAAAATAGTTTTACTAATAATAAACTACACTATCCCTGAGTAACATAGGCTGTAATTCATTTTAATAAAAACATTTTTATTTCAATATTTGTAAATTTAGTCGGAAAAAATCTTAGGTTCGGCCTAGACTGATGAACCAACACATGTATTTACGTTTATTACCATAGCAACCAATTGAATAAAATAACACATAAAACAACTGTTTGCTCTAATATTTCCATTAACAGTTGATTTTAAACTTTGAAGCAATTATTTGTATTTCTAACTTTTAGGTTAGGTTTTAATAAAGTGTAGACCTGAGCTTTGCTGGTTCTTTTAACCTTTTACGAAATAATTTGATTTGAACATTTAACATTATTTACCATCTTAGCTTTGGGGTTATTAATAACCCTACACTTTTATTATAAAGAAAACAACATGATTATGTGTATAGAAGATTCCAACGCGATTGGCGTGCGGAGCACGCAGGGGTTTCCCCTAGTATTTAATAATTTAGATGTGGGGGAAATTATAAATTTATTCTACATTTCAATTCCAATAGAAGTTGTTGTTTAATAAATAGATAAATACTTATACTCCAGTAATCAATGTTTGTCGACACACATTCCTTCATCTCTCATCGACCGCTGACGTCAAGGTGAAACTACGCTCTTCCCCTTTACACAGCCTCCGTTGTCCGTTACTTTCACTATCAGCTGTTTAGTCTAGACGTTAACAGCTGATGCGTATCACTACTTTCACCTTCTCGTTCTCGATCGACAATACAAAACGCAAATACTCACTTGATTTCAGTACAGACTTTAAAAATATTCAACATTTTTTTTTTAATCAACAAAGATTGCAACACGCTTAAAATTAATACTTTAAGACACAATGGTCCATTTACAATTCTACTGGAACGGTTTTAACGTTCGCTAGTATATGTTACCTTAAAAATCAACTCCTATAAAAGGGAGTGTACGTCCGTACGTTTGTAACAATAGAATTTACCAACTTTGGGGTTATGTTTACAAATTAAATAAATAATACTAGTTGATGTATATAATGTCTTGTGAATTAGATTTTTACTTTCTCCACCCTATACGTAGTATATGGAGAAAGTATTGTTTTCGTAAAAATGTTCGAATTTGAATTTTCAGTTGAATTATCTGTTTTGGTGCTCCCAGAACCCCAAAAAGTTGTTTAGTGCAATTATCTGTGTTGGTGCTCCCTGAACCCAAAAATATTTTTAGTGGAATTTTTTGTTTTGGTCCTCCCTGAACCCAAAAAAGTGTTTTTAACGTGGTGTCTGTCTGTCAGTGTGTCAGTATGTATACACGACCAGAGGGGACACTATTGGTCCGATTTTCATGAAATTTGGTATGTAGGTACTAAACCCTAATATCTCCAGGCGTTTTTTTCATTTTTTGGAATTTTTAATTTTTAAGGGTAATTTACCCCTAAAAACCCATAAAAAACGACAAAAATGCAAATTTCTCAAAAACGGCTCTAACGATTTTGATCAAATTTTCAGTATTTATAGTGCTTAAGATGCCAAACAAAATGACACCACCCGCTTTTATCAAAACTTCGGCGTTTTATAATTATGGGGAAATGTTAAAAAATAAACAAGTTTATGTTGTCAATCTAGCATCGCGGCGACGGCCGCACGAGGTAGCACAACTGTAGCGAGCACGGCCACTAATTCAAAGGTCGCGCGATCGAATCCCGCCTGGGACAATAATTTTTTTATACGATTGACGTAGGTAAAATATTATTTTTTGTTTTGTTATAAAAAGTAGTAAATAAATGATTTAAAAAAAAATATTATTTTGACTACAGTAAGTTGGGAGAAAGTTTGTGTCAGTTAACTGATACCATTTATTTTAAATGAGTTATAATAGAACTAATATAAGCTATAATACGTAATATTTGCTTTGAGGTTATAAAATGAATACAAAAACGACCTTTTAACATCAATATATTAATTTATACAAATTTAAAACGATATACCCATACGATTAACTTCGGAAACATTCGTACATCTTCGTATAACATATAAATATATTCGATTATAAATTTTAAAATGAGAAAATAATAATATTAATAACTTCTAAATAATTTTTTATTTATATAAAAATGCAATAAAAAATATTAAAAGATAATATTTTGATATTTATTTTGAAATATAAATATTTTACAACACTTGACCTATTTTATAATTTAACTAAACATTTAAACTATTAATGTCAGTCTCTATTATATAAAAATGAACGTTTCTTTGCTTCTTTGCCCTCTAAAGACTCAAAAACTATTTTTTACGACCGATTTCATTACAAATTTAATTTCTTATCCATATTCTTAAGTGACATAAAACCCGTTTGCAATTCCATTACTTACGACAAAGTAATGAAATGGGGTAACTCCCTTAAAATTAAATCAAGCAATATGGCGAAGCAGTGCTAGGTCTACTAGTATGAAATACAAATCCATTAAATATACATATTTTAATTTTTTTTGTGTGTAATAATATATTATGTAAATAACACATTTTTAACAAATGGGCCTGTACATATTCCTTATAATTATAAACATTTATAGAGTTCCTCCTTTACCTAGACACTGACGGACAAATAACTGAAAAGATCCTGCATTCAAATAAACTGCAAAAATGAGAGTTTGTTCCGTATATTCCGTAGTCACATTACTCATTATACCAAACTAACCATCCAACAAAAACCATAACCACAGCGCGGTTAGCCAAAACGGTTGTATGACAACACGACTGAATGCTACCTGGAACCCTTGGGGGGCAATAAAAATATTTGCAGGGTACGACATTACGACGTTGCCGAATCTCATTAGCGACTCAGTCTTAAAGTCGTAGTCTGCGCGAGGTCCCAGCCCCTAATCCCTCCGCGTCTACCTGCGAGGCTGTCTTGAAGAAAACTTTATCCATACCAGAACTGAGTTCATAGCTAGACAATATTTACCCCTCTAAAGTCACTTCACATATTTTGCCGATAACAGTATGATTATAATATTTGTATAATTATAATATTTCGTCGTATTATCACTTTATATAATTAGAATAAAAAAAAAACTAGAGGACTTACCTAAACTGTTTAATCACAGTATGTTGCCGATAACAGTATGATTATAATATTTGTATAATTATAATATTTCGTCGTATTATCACTTTATATAATTAGAATAAAAAAAAACTAGAGGACTTACCTAAACTGTTTAGTCACAGTATTTTGCCGATAACAGTATGATTATAATATTTGTATGATTACAATATTTCGTCGTATTATCACTTTATATAATTAGAATATAAAAAAAACTAGAGGACTTACCTAAACTGTTTAGTCACAGTATTTTGCCGATAACAGTATGATTAAAATATTTGTATAATTATAATATTTCGTCGTATTATCACTTTATATAATTAGAATAAAAAAAAAACTAGAGGACTTACCTAAACTGTTTAATCACAGTATGTTGCCGATAACAGTATGATTATAATATTTGTATAATTATAATATTTCGTCGTATTTCGTTAAATATTTTTCCGATTTTACGAAATAAAGTGTTTATTTGTTAATTACTGTTGCATGCATATTTTACATTTACCTTGTATGGGATATTTTTTCAACAAACAAACTTTCAAACCCTCATCAAGGTTTACCCCGGTCAAGCCGTGCAGACTACGACAACAAGACTGAGCCCACTCGCAGCTGCACCACAGTCGTGTTGTCGTAGCCCTGCAAACCAGGTAAACCGATGACCCTTGGCAGTTTTATTGCACAGTCGTGTTGTCGCTTTACCAGCCAAAACATATTTGGGGTTTTTCGTACAAGAATGAAACTTTTTTAAGGTTTTATCTAAAACAATAAATGTAGGATATTATTCTGCAAATTTTGTTTTTTAGCTCGCTTGGTTCCCCCAAAATCTTCCACAACGTAAAATACCATAAAAGTACCCGGTTCAAATCCAACGGCCGAGTTTTTACGCTGCGAACGAAGCGAAGCAGTCCACAAGCCGAGGCCGCAAGGTCGAGGTGCAAACTCGCAAAGCGAGATTTCCGCTGAGAGCGGAACGAAGCAGCGCGTGAGTAGAAGCTGGCTTAGGTGCAAACAAATATACTAATATATTTCGTACACGTAGGCAGCTATTCACGACCAATTTCCCAAATAGTTGGTTGAAACCCTACAACATATAAATGTAATTTTGTAAATTCGCTCAACTAACGTCAGCGGTTCAGCTGCGTCGAATCATTGCTATACCGTGAGATTATCTTCACTACACACTCTATCACTTGTGTTTATTTGTACTTGAGACGTAACTTGTCACAACCACTATTTAAATAAAGTGGATGACAAGACATGCTAAATAGTACCTCAGAATATTACATTTCCGCTTGGCACTCTATACGAATTAATCACGAAGTCACGGTAATTTTCTTTCACTTCAAAACATCAGATAAATGATTTGATACAACAATTATTAATATGGAATAGATGGTAATCATTCATGTAAATGATAATTGTACAAACACTGCGTAATTTATTCAGATAACCGAGATGTATCGACACAAACAAATCATAAACAAATCTAACCACAGAAAACATTCCAGGCTGGGTTTATTTCAAGCTAGCTATATTCCCCCCCCCCCCCTCCCCCGATTTACAAACGTGCTAACTGGGCTTAAGGCACGGCAGACTCAGCCACTATCTTGAATTTCAACTCCCATAAGAGTTAAACGGGTAATAAGATTACTGGAGTAGAAAATTTGTTTTTAACTAAATTTGTTCTTTGACTTAACTTAAAATCAAAGTTTGGGATTTTTTTCTTAATCAATAATGAAAATATCAAAAATGTAAACGATCACCACATTCGAAGTTTAATTGCCTTTTGAAATAAAAAAAAATTCAATAATTTTGGATAATTTATTACAAAAAATCCACGTTATTGTGGAAGAACGTACGCGCCGAATTTGTGATCCTACTCGAGTGTATAGCCTGACCTCTGGTGGTTATCACATCAACTTGTTCACGGAGAAATACTAGAAAACTAATACAGTATATCCGTTAATTTTGAATGTGTGAGAGAAAGCTGTGTTTAATAACGCGTACAGCCAGGGTCAAGGGCGCCCATATGATATTTTCCAGGGGGCTAGACCGGGGTATTTCTGCAAAAGGAGTCAGGGGAAATTGTTTACCTCCCCTAGAAAACTTTTAAAATTTGGGAAGCCAATTTGGCTGTTCAGGTGAAATATGAAACCACACGGCATTGAGTCTGTACTTTTCACCGTCAATGAATACACAAAGCTATACACGCCTAGAGGCCGCACCAAGTAGTAACCCAGCAGCTCATGCTTGAACTCTTGTAAAAACTAAGTATATGTAAAATGAAATGGTATTTAAAAGGTATTCTAGTGCTACACCATTTCTATGTAATGCTGACTTTTAAATAATTCACTTAAAAGAAAAATTTCTGTCTATAATTAATAATATTCATATTTTCCTTTCCCTGGGATATGAGGGAAGAGCGCGGTCCCCTCTGCCCATATTTATGGGCCTCCATGGTCAGGGTTACGTCTGTAACCCTCTATTTTCCGCTTTTAAGAAGCTGCAACATATTTGCTAGTGGAAGAATGAAAAACTAGCAAACTCAATGCTAGGAGTGTACACCTGCCACTTGGAGAGCTGCGGTCGAGTCAGAAATATTTGTTCACTTCTTCCAAGCCGTAACAATATACAGTACACTATAACTCACGTTGTATTTTTCCAAGGTTGTGCTATCTCAAACTTGCCTCTATCTTCACACAGGATGTCCAGTAACAATAGGGTTACCTGGCTTAAATGTATGCTGGAAAGGATTGGAGCAGAAAATATTTGGAAGCATCAAACCCGTTGTGATGTAATTAAGTCAAGAAAAATTTCGTTGAAAATTTAAATAATTCCATCACACAGCTGAACCGCTGACGTTCCAAAATTAAGTTTGTATGTTGGATTTCAACCAACTATTTGGGAAATCGGCCTACTCACGAAGACGCTGAATAGCTCTCTCTGTACGAAATATGTTAGTAGAATAGCGAGTTTGCACCTCGACCTTCAGCCTCGGCGTATGAAATGCTTCGCTTCGCTCGCAGCGTACACAATTGGCCGTTGGATTTGAACAGGGTATTTTACTTTTTTGTCGATGTTGGGGGAACCAAGCGAGCTACAAAGTCGTGTAAAAAAAAATAAATGTGTAGAACAATATTCTACATCTATTTTTTTTAGATAAAACTCTAAAAAACTTTAATTCTAGTATGAAAATTCTAAAAAAAAGTTTACTTGTTTAATTTAAAAAACGACGTGCTTCCGATTGTTGGATATTTTTTGGCTAACGAACTCGTGCAAACGACTTAAGACAACCAACGGGTGTGCCAAATTTGGACCAAATCGGACTTAAAATGCGGCCGTTATAGCGCGAACACATTTATATACAATTTGTAATGACACCCCAAAAAGTGTACTGAAACCATGATCAGTGCTCATTCACCACTCCCGTCCTTAGAAAAACTTTAAGAGTCACTGCAATACCTTTAGTACGGAAATTAGCTGATATAACATAGTTAGCATAACTAACACATAACTAACTAGTGCAAGGCATAACAGTTATGCTAACTAACTTTATTAGTTATAGTTTGATTATTGTAGCCGTACATCACTGAAGATACCATTGGTTGTGAGATTCCGTGATCAAGTTTTA
>JAGFPH010000097.1:226794-249945 GCA_018207615.1 Philaenus spumarius
TATAAACCTATGAAAAGGTATTTTTGGTACAGTTCACGGAACAAGGAACAACATTCATAGGAATCTACCGATAAATGATTTTTTCATTATAAATGTAAAGAAAATTCAGCTATAGTAATGCGGCAGTGCTGCGTACGCTTTTTTTTACCTTATTAACTAATTTCCATAGGAAAGATGAGCTACGGTAGTGAACTCTTATGGTGAGACCTAAGGACGGGAGTGGTTAATGAGCACCGATCATGGTCCGCAAAACACGTTTAGGGTGCCATTACAAATCATATATAAATAATTTGTCAAATGAGTTTTTTTTGTGACAACGACATATCTCCCTTAATTCTTCATCAACACTAATGATTCAAACATAATTTTAAAGCTTATGCTCTCAGCTATTGAAGAAAAATAGCTTAAAATTAATGTTTTCGTTAAAAAAAATATTAAAAAACTTTCATATCAAAGTTCATATGATTCCCAATGAAAGGCGCCATCTATTAACAATCTGTTTAACTATTTAGCTGTTAGTTAAATTGATTATGAATAGTTATAAATAATTATAAATAGCTGTTATAAATTGTTATTTATAAACTAACGTAAATAAATAAAGATAATTAACTGAATTTAAATCAACGTGCTCCTAACTTGCGAAATTGTCGCACGGAGCAATATAGCGTTAGGCTATAGTGTTTTCGCACTCTAACTGACTCCTTTTAGGTCCGATCAGTCCAAATTTGGTACACACGATGGATTTCTAACTCACTTGAACTAGTTCGTTGGAAAACAAATCCAACAATCGGAAGCACGTTTTTTTACCAAAAGTAACAATGTTTTGAGATTTTTCGTACTATAATGAATATTTTTGGGGGTTTCTCTAAACAAATAAGTGGAGGATATTATTCTGCACATTTTGTTTTTTACACGAACTTATAGGCCTTCTAGTTCCCACAAAATCGATCAAAACTTAAAATACCATAAAAGTAACCGGTTCAAATCAGCGAATGGAATTTTACCACAAGGGCAGCTTTTCATCCGAAGCAGACGATCGGGATGAAAACTTGCGCCAGCGAAGTGAAGGAGCCCACAATCCGACGCCACAAGGCAAGTTGTAGTCTATAAACCAAAGCCGCGTAATCACAAAGCGAGTTTTTCCGCTGTGCGCGGAACGAAGCAGCGTGTGAGCCGGGGTTGGAAGCTAGGGTGCAAACAAATTCTACTAGTACATTGCGTACACGCAGGCTGCTATTCAGCGCCTTCGTAAGTAGACCAATTTCCCGACTAGTTGGTTGAAACCCTAAAACATTTTAACTTAATTTTGGGTCAGCGGTTCAGACGCATGATCGAATTATTTTCGACTGCAGGTGAGTACGATTTGTGTTGTTCATATCCTGATGATGGTCGAGTTGTCCGAAACTACAGCGAAATAAGGTGAGAAAATACCTCATAATTGGTATTAATTAACGGACGTATATAACTGTTCCATGGTGCTAAAAGGAAAACTGTAAAATTTGCCTTTTTGAGATTACAGATGTAGTGCACTACAAAATAAAGCATAATTTTATTATGAAATGTGCCAATGAAAGATTAAGCAAGTTTTAAGGTCAATGGCGTAATAATTCATCAACACTCATATGACGCGAAAATTGCCAATCTGTACTTTGGCCAATCATTTAAACCAATTTCTTTGTGCTAAAAGAGCAACAAATTCAATATGTGCAACTATTTTGTGAAACGTGATAAACTAGAAGAATTTAGTCATTGGTCCTTTCAGCACCAAGTCACAGATACACCGAAATTAAATTCCACTAATCCGTGATAATTAAACTTAGTAGTTAAATCTTATCTTACCAACAATTAGTTACTTCCTCTGTGTTAGAAGCTACTGCTCAACACTCACCTGTAAGAACATGAACACTTTCATTAGACAACTGTTGAATCATTATCTACTTAAATTTTAAAATACATTTTACTAAAATAATTTCTCTCTATTGTAAAACAAAATTCCTGCCATTCGCGCAAAAACTCTGCCTATACTGCACATGAGTCGAGTATAGGTCACCGCAAAACCTACCACCGATCCAAATGCCTCTGTCCCTAATCAACCGTCATTTCCATGAATCTATTTAGTGATGGGCAATGCGACTCTTTTCAGTGAATCGACTCACAAAACTCGTCTCTCCTAAAAGAGTCGACTCACTTTTCTCAGTGACGTCATTTCTCCTCAACCGAAAAGAGCTATCAGCTGGCTGTTCCACCCACAGCCACATGACTTAAGGCCCCCATACACTATCGAACAAGTTGGTCGAGCATGTTGGGACATGTTCGATATTGTGCGGGCTCTATCAAAACATGCTCGACGATTCTGTTGGTTTGGGCACTCGGTTCGACAACTCGAGCCGAACGTCAGACATGTTGGGATATGTTCGGAAGTGTGTGGGGAACTGTCGAGCGTCTCGCCCGACTAGACCTCAGTTTACCTAGCTTAGTAGCACAGAAGTGTTGTGATTAAACAATGTCGTTTAATGAATTTTGAACAGAATTAATTGAACTTTATAAGCAAAGGCTATTGTAATAAACACTCGCGTAAAGAAGAGTACGTCTTCCTGAAGAAAAATGTAAAGAACTTTTATCGGTTTGCGACGGACGAAAAATTCGTGAAATCGAAAATTGAATCGCTCGGAGCATAAAACACAAGCGCAAACAGCTACGGCTGTCTCAAAATCCATTGTTCAACTGATGATATACCCAGCTTGCTCGACTGTGTGGTGAACAACACCCAACTTGTCGGGTTCGACGACAGGTAAAGTTCGGCGAGCGTGTTCGATAGTGTGTGGGGGGCTTTAGGCGTCGGAGCCAATTCATGCAATAGTCTCAGGTCTGCGCTTGATGTAAGCCTATTCAAAACGTTTTTATATTTTTAACCTCTAAAATCACACTTTAGAGGCTCGTCCATGACGCCCGGTGCACAATTGTTGCAAATTGACCCGTGTCGCTCCGTCACTTTCATCTGCGACATATAGGAGTCAAACGTTAGTAGTTTTTCATTTGCCACCAACTGAAAAAATAGTTTTAGTAATAAAAAGCTTCACTATCCCTGAGTAACAAAAGCTATAATTCATTTTGATAAAAACATTTTTATTTCAATATTTGTAAATTTAGTCGGAAAAAATTCTTAGGTTAGGCCCAGACTAAGCCAACACATATATTTAAACTTATTACCATAGCAACTTATTACCAATTGAATAAAATAACAGATAAAACAGCTGCTTGCTCAAATATTTCTATTAACACCTGATTTCAAACTTTGAAGTAATTATTAGTATTTCTATCTTTTAGGATAGGCAACGGCGATGTTTTCCCATGATTCGGAACCAGCTACCCAAAAAAAAACTTCGAGAATTTATTTTCATGAATTTTTATAGGCCTATGTTTTCAAAAAATGATGCACTTTTGGATGCATTTCTATGCATCTTCGATTAAATTCCGTCAGAGCCGTCAATACCATATACGTAGACTTTTCCTGATCCATTTCTGATCATTACCTCCTCAGAAAACCCCAAGTCGATCCGAGTTATGTCTCAAAATTCAATTATTCCGGTGGAATTTCGTCTAATTTCCCTGTATTCATTTTATACCTCCGGAGTAGGCTATATGATTAATAATTTCAGTAACGTACCTTTCTTGAAAAGCGTAAATTAATATTACTTTTCACGAGTAAACTTCTATAGGCGCTCGTCGGAGCTATATTTGCTGGCAGTGAATCGGATTTTACCGTCACGCATTTTATCATACATTTTATGAAACGCTTGGATTTTACCGTCACGCATTTTCTCATACATTTTACGAAACGCTCTTATTCCGTCAGTTTGAAAAAGTTTTGGTCTTGCCGAGATTCGAACCAGCAGTGTCCATCACCATAGACTTACGCCTTAGCCGGTTAGGCCACGAACTCGTTGCTAGTTTAGTATATTTGAGTTGGGTATATAAGTGTAACAGATTGTCCTACGTCATAGGCAACAAAATGTATAGTTTAATTGGTAATACCTTACCTCTAAAATGGACATTTTGTTATCCTTCGCAGATGACCGGTTTCGATCTATATATTTCAGATCATTATCACATTTGGTTTCACTGGTTCCGCTCGTCTGAACTTCGTTAAAATAAACATGCATAATTATTTCCCTGCTCCATAGCCCAGTCATACACACAGATGCGTGTTTAGGTTTTTGTAACATGTGAATAACCATAAATGAGCTTAGAAAAAAGGATTTATTCTCTTTATCATAGTTGACCTATAGATTCCAAGGCCACCAAGACATTGCCTAACACGACGTAGGCCTATCCTTTACAGTTACGACTGGGAGTCTAGTTTTATTACGTGAAAGTGAGTGAAAGTGGTAACGTTGAGGGAAATCTATGCCAGTAACGACTATGATCATGCATACTTAAGCAAATAACTATCTGTTTTGTTTTATTTGTTTCTTGGAAAAGAAATCGTTGAAATAAAATAAAAATAATAAATAAGTTTCTCGGGAACGTAACAATACAAAATAGAGTAAGTATTATCGAATTTCCGTAGGAAAAATGAGACATTGCCGTGACTCTTATGTTGAGACCTAAGGTTGGGAGTAGTAAATGAGCACCGATCATTGTCCAAAGAACTCGTTTGGGGGTGTCTTTAAAACTGTTATATACACAGAGTGACGCTAAAGTTTCGCAACCTCTTCGTAATTTTCCAACTCCAAACTTTCAGGAAGTTATATAGGGCAAATGCTGCACCTTTTATTGGTATGAATGAATTTTACCCTTATTTGGTTAAGTGGGAGGAGAGGGAGTTGCAAGTCAAATATTTTAAATAGTAACCCTTATTATAGGATAAATCATTTTAAAGCCCATGAGATTTAAAATGTATAAATCTCATTGATGTTGAGACGAGAAAATTGGTGTAAAGTAAACCCCTCTCCGATACCCCAAACCGAAATGGCGGAGCCAAGATTTTTTCATTTTCCTACGTACTGTATTCTACATACAATTACATGTCAATTCATTTTAAGATACAGAAACATTGCACAATTTTTAAATCTACATTAATTATTATAATTTAGAAAAAATAACCCCCAAGCATGTTGTGTCATATTTATGAAAAAGGGGCCTACTCAATACGTAAAACCTAATTAAAACGAATTATGATTTAAATCATCAAAAATTATAAAAACAAAAAATAAATAAAATATAGTAAATCCTTGAATTTATTAAAATAAATATTTACTAGTGGACCGGGCAATGCTTCGCTATTGCTTGATTTACCTAACCTAAAATTAAATTCAGTTTTTGATCCAAATCAGTTGTTGATCAAAATCAGCTGTTGATCAAAATCAGCTGTTTTAAGCTTTTCATACGAACAGCTGTTTTTTGTGCCCCTGATAAAATCAAAAGAAATCTTTCTTCTTCTTCCTTAAGATTGACCTTCCATAAGATTAACATGGCAACTTTGAGGGCCACTGGGGCGAAGCCCTTAACATACATTGAGCTCATTTTAAGGGAAGCTCAACTTCAGAGTAAGCTCTGTAAAATGACACCAAAAACATCAAAATCGGTTAAAAGCTCTAGGAGGAGTTCTACTCACAAAATAACCCCCAGCAAATTAATTATGTATATAGATTATAATAAATAGAATGTGTTTTGGAGTTAATACGTGAATCAGGTTTAAAATTACAAAGGGGTTGAGGAACTTTGACATCACTCTGTATGTATGTTTGGACTCTCAGCCGCATTTTACATCCGATTTGGTCCAAATTTGGTACACAAGTTGGGTTTTTAAGTCTCGGCACACCCAGCCACTATCTTGAATTTAAACTCTCATAAGAGCAATGTTAAACGGTAATAAGATTAAGATTACTGGAGTAACAACGATCAGCAAATTATTCTTAATGCGTCATTTTAAAGGTTAGGGCAGTCCGAATATGGATATCTTCTAATTTTTAAAATTAGTTTTTAACTAAATTTGTTCTTTGACTTAACTTAAAATCAAAGTTTGATATTTTTTTCTTATTCAATAATGCAATTATCAAAAATGTAAAAGTGTCACCACAATCGAAGTTTATTACCTTTCAAATAAAAGTAATTTCAATAATATAATTTTGGATAATTTATGGCAAAAACATCCACGTTATTGTGATGTGGAAGCATGTACGCGCCGAATGTATGTTCCCACTTGAGATTTTAGTCGCGCTCTGATGGTTATCACATGAACTTGTTGCTCGCAATGTCAAACTAACAGAATTCTTGGACTGCTACCTTAACAATACCATAACAAGGAGTATTTGGAATGTTCACGAGCAGCATCACAAGCGACCCAATACATCCGTCTCTCCAGAAGGCATTGTCAAACTAACAGAATTCTTGGACTGCTACCATAACAATACCATAACAAGGAGTATTTGGAATGTTCACGAGCAGCATCACAAGCGACCCAATACATCCGTCTCTCCAGAACGCAATGTCAAACTAACAGAATTCTTGGACTACTTCATAGAGCAGTTTGTAGAAAACCCTACCATAGCACGGAGTATTTGAAATCTTCACGAGCAGCATCACAAGCGACCCAATACATCCGTCTCTCCAGAAGGCAATGTCAAACTAACAGAATTCTTGGACTGCTACCATAACAATACCATAACAAGGAGTATTTGGAATGTTCACGAGCAGCATCATAAGCGACCCAATACATCCGTCTCTCCAGAAGGCATTGTCAAACTAACGAATTCTTGGACTGTAACCATAACAATACCACAGCAAGGAGTATTTGGAATGTTCACGAGCAGCATCACAAGCGACCCAATACATCCGTCTCTCCAGAAAGCAATGTCAAACTAACAGTATTCTTGGACTACTTCATAGAGCAGTGGGTAGAAAACCCTACCATAACACGGAGTATTTGGAATGTTCACGAGCAGCGTCACTAGCGACCCAATACATCTGTCTCTCCAGAAGGCAATGTCAAACTAACAGAATTCTTGGACTACTTCATAGAGCAGTTTGTAGAAAACCCTACCATAACACGGGGTATTTGGAATGTTCACGAGCAGCATCACAAGCGACCCAATACATCCGTCTCTCCAGAACGCAATGTCAAACTAACAGAATTCTTGGACTACTTCATAGAGCAGTTTGTAGAAAACCCTACCATAACACGGAGTATTTGGAATGTTCACGAGCAGCATCACAAGCGACCCAATACATCCGTCTCTCCAGAAGGCAATGTCAAACTAACAGAATTCTTGGACTACTTCATAGAGCAGTGGGTAGAAAACCCTACCATAATACGGAGTATTTGGACTGTTCACGAGCAGCGTGACTAGCTACCCAACACAAAAAATATAGGTTAAGTAATGACGAAGCCATACAGCTGATTCTTTTTTAAGTACAAAAAATACAAAGCAAAAATTAAAAAAGTATGGTTGCTTAAAGTCCAACCCCTTACCTTCCTGTGGTAGCAGCTGGAAACTAGAGATATGCTAATAGATAGATATCCAGGCTAATATGGGGCTCTGGCAGACTGTACATGTTTCTTAAAAGTGCATAGGAGTTATAGACTAGCAGTAAATTAGTTAAAACAACGCACCGTAAAAATTCTTCTCTCGAACAATGGGTCGCATGGGGCTCTGTAACCTACTAACAGGGTCGCTATAGCCAAGATTTTTGCTGGGGCGCATCCGGCTCGGTCGCACTCGGCACATAACCAACAATGAGGGAGGTGGAAAGGCATTTTTTCCATTTTTTACTTATACTGTATCTCGAAAACGGAGAGTCGTACAGAAAATGGTGTTCAAAAAAAAAAAAAGCTGACAATATTTCCTTCCCGAATGTTTAAGTTCATTTTTTCGTATCTGTTATAATTTTCGAGATATACGCTATCGATATTCGACAATTATTAGATTTTCGCCTCACGTTTTGTCAAACTTGTCTTTTAATTCCTCAGCCTTTCTTTTTATAGGAAAATCGACTTGTAAAATTTTATCTGTCTACATAATGTAAAATTTTGTGTACATATTTTAAAAGTTTGGGGAAAATATAAAAAAATTACACGGACACGAAGTTTTTATGTTATAAAACTTATTACTGGCACCCTGTGGCAGTAAATGGGTGGAGCTGGGGTGCGACTAGTTTGTAGATTTTACCGGGGAGTCTAGGTACCCCCTTGTAAAAGGTCAACTGTTACAATGCAACGACATAAGTAAAAATCCAATGCTGTGATGCATACTTAATTCCACATTGTTCTGTGTGCTTCAACAGCGTTGTGAAGTCAGCTTCGCCGGGGATAACGTTGCCAATTCTACGGTAAGGACGAGGGAGAAAAAAGTCGACCAATGTGGCAAACAGTTTCCTTATTCCAGATATCCATCAGCGGTAAGATGCAGAACGCTGCGCCGTTGTCAAATGCCAAACAGGCAGATCAGATCGCACACATAACAGACACGGTAGACATCCCCGCGTCCGGTATTGCCTATTTCGTCAGCGAAATAAAAAGCGAAAGTCGGTGAGGAAGTGAAATTCGCACGGTCGTGGTTCGAGGTTTTCGCAAATTGAACAGGTTCCACTGGTTGACGACAAAACACAGACGGGTACATTACGATTCCCAAGTAGTAGGTTTACATTCCAGTTTAGGTCACAAGAGTGTTAACGTAAACCATCAATTAGACGTGTTTTGGATTTGTTACATAATTGTATTATCGATTTTGCTCTGTCCGAACATACTTAATTCTGTCACACATGCGGTGCCATTTCTAGGTGTTTGATCATTTTTTAGTCTGCTTTTGTTGCTCACAAAGTAGACCAGTTGTTAGAGATTTTTGTATGATACAAAATTTATCAGCAAACCGATTGCGTTATGATTTGAGGAATAGTTTTTAGCTGAAAATATCACCTTTGGAAACAATGATTTTTTATTAAGGAATTGTTGAAACAACAAAACCGTGAAAATTTTGACTTTTTTCATTTATATTTTGTAAATCTTTGCATAAAATGCTATATTTTCAATGGAAAAGTTTTAGAAAATTTTAAAATCTTTAAACTGATACTTTGGAAGTCTTTATCGATTCATTTTTGACTGAGAAACATAAAACATATTCAGCGGCGGAGAACTTTCCCCACCAACTTTACTATAGGTCGTGCCACGAGGCAGTCCAAACTGATCTAGAGTTAGAGGGTTTTATTGCCAAAAGTCTGGAACCGACCCTTTTAAGCTCCGGCACTTCAGACAGCGTAACTTGCAATCGACGACGCCCGCCTGTGAAATCTGTGTCTGGCACTTCAGCCGGCGCGGCGGTTCCACGCCCAACCTCGGCACTCCGATGTTTCTCTGCTAGGCGATCAGTTGATTTCGGATTGCCGACGCTGACGCCGGCATCATTAGACCTTTTTCTTTCCTATTTCGTTTGTGATTAGAAACAATTCTTTGATAACAATGGCGCAAAGTGAAGTGTACTTTTTTAGCACGGAGCAAGAAGATATTCTCATATTGTCAAGAGAATTTTCTTCGTCAAGAATATATTTTTCGTATCATTGTCAAAGAAATGCCTCAAAATAAGATTTTTGAAAGCCCCTTCCTCTTCCCGTTTCTTATACAGCTCTAAATTTTCTTCTTGAAACAGTATAATTTACATTTCCATCTGAGCTTCTTCTTCTTCTTCTTCCAGCAACAGTACTGCTACCCAGTTGGATACATCCATCTCACTCAGCTCGATGTTCTGAATTGCTGGACAGTCTGACAGTCCACCGCCGAGCGCGTGAATGGTAAAGCGCTGGCTTCGGCTTTTGCAAGACACGCTGTCTGAAGTGCCGTAGCTTTACAATCCTATAGGGACGCTTCCTTGAACGCCCTAGTTCAATATTAAAATAAAACTAATTATAATGTGATATACTGATTCACGAGTTCATATTAAGAACAACGATGTAACAAACATTTCTGTGTCCGTTCCATTTCAATCGGACATCTTTTACGGTTTTAATACAATTATAAAATATATCACTGAGCATTAAACCGTCACATTTTGTATTTTGTTTATAGTTTATAATTTTATTAAAACTGCATTTTTTTTTGCTCTAAAGTAAATCTTTATTACTTGATTTACTTGAATTAAATTTTCTTGACTATGTTTATGGAATATACATTAAATAATATCGTAACAGCATAAATATATTTTTAGTTCTTTTTCGTAGTAGTCCTTTTACTTGCTCACTATACTATAATATAGTATAGAGAAAGTATAGTGATCGCAAAAAAATCGAGGTTGAGATTTTTGTTGAAATATCCGTTTTGGGACCCCCTAAGTCCAAAAGAGTGGTTTTTACAAAATGTCTGTCTGTATGTAACAAAGCTAGAAAGAAATCTATTCGATCGATTTCGAACAAATCTGCACCAAACATGTCAATTAGACCTGTATAGATGCAAGAAAAAAGGTTATGACAATTTTTGAAAAACAACCCCCATTTTGGCCAAAAAAACACCAAAAAATCGCAACTAGTAAGTACTCTCCCTGTGTAGATACGCACTCGCTGTTCCTAGCCACTCCCCACAGACACAGTGCGTCGTCAGCCCCCGTTGTGACCAGAACTGTTTGTTGCGAAACCGAATGATTTCAGAACCAAAAACTGTAAAACTCTTGACTGACGACTCGCCGAGAGAGTAGCGTGGTGAGTACTCGCCTCGTCTATACACCTACTCTCCGCTGTTTTCACTAGCAGCTAGAACTATACACGACTATAAGCCCCTTTAGTTTTTGATTCGAATCAGCTATTTTATTATAATTACTTGTTCGGACATTTGCCTCATTTGTGTGCTAAATTACCAAACACGACGTTTCGGGAATACAAATCAATTCCCATTCTCAAGTGACTAAAACTAACGGTACATAAACCCAGACAACTAGGCCTATGTAAGAGTGTACAAAGTAAAAACTACAAATTACTACTAATCTTAAATATCTACGTGATGCATCTCAGAGCTAAGACTGAGAAGTCAAACACACCAACCACAGACAAAACACAATACAAACACAAAGCACACGCAATTGATGGCAAGCGTCTAGTTGACAAGCTGGAGTGAGACTGACAACTGGCCAGAGTATTATGTACCGTTAGTTTTAGTCACTTGAGAACGGGAATTGATTTGTATTCCCGAAACGTCGTGTTTGATAATTTAACACACAAATGATGGCAAATGTCCGAACAAGTAATTATAATAAAATTCAACATCCATCATTAACTAACAGTAACTTCAAACAGAGAAGCTATTTTATGTTATACGGATGGGAGTGAACCCACATATTTTGACCATTTTCAACAGTTACAATCAAAATCCTTTTTTAGTGTACTTCTACATAGTGTAATGAAGGTATCCTGAAATTTTAAAGTTTGTAGCTATCATAGTGTTGTCTGTACATTCATTATAAATCAGTCAGTCAATCAGAACCTTTATCGAAGGCTTCCTCTTCTTGTTATTTGTATAATTTAGCATTTGGGAAATGATTTTACCAACATTTTTAGAGATTTCCCTTCGGAAAATGTAAAACTTGAGCAGTAGTGCACACGGTTACGCTAACACCTTTGAGGCCCAACACTTTACATTTCTTGGAATTATCAAGTAGGCGGAAATTGTCCTTGGCAACGAACTTATGAAACTATTATTCCATTGTATTTAACGTTTCCGCAAATTTCTCCGCGAGTAATTATAATAAACAATCGGAATATTTACCGCGGGTTTTCCAACCGCAAATAACCGCTCGTCAATACCCATGTTCTGAGCAACGTGAAGAGTGAGTCAAGGTAGCCTCAAACCAGGGGGGTTTACCACGATTAATTTTACTTACTTGTAAAATCATATCCTAGCAATGAGGCGCTTTTATCCACTAACTCCCAGCAGTTATCAGAACGCTAAGAAGTTTACCGGTTACATACAGTATAACGTACAAGACCTCCATTTATCTCACAATTACATAATTTAGTGTGCATGAAACTTCACATGAAAAATATTCTAAATCTACACTAATGTAGTGGGAAAAGATATTCTACAACTACACTAAAGTAGCACGAAATGATATTCTACATCTACACTGGTGTAGCGAGAAAAGATATTCTTTCCTACACTAGTGTAGGACGATAAGGTATTCTACACCTACACTAATGTAGGGCGAAAAGATATTCTACATCTACACTGGAGTAGTACGAAAAGGTATTCTACATCTACACTGGTGTATCGACAAAATATATTCTTTCCTATACTAGTATAGCACGATAAGATATTCTTCATCTACACTGGTGTAGCGCAAGCAAAATATTCTATCCATTGTTGTATTTGTAGCCATATCCGATTGCTATTATATATAATATTATTAAAATATTCTACGCTGATGTCCAACTGAAATATACAAAGTGTAAAGCTACTAATCTTAACGTAAAATATTCTACACTTTTGTTAGGCGATGAAATGTTTGTTCTAGACATGTTGTCGCTTCATGCTTTAAAGTCCCGTAATGGGATAGATAATTCGTTTCTAATACGGCTTCTTAAACTAGCGTGTCTACAATGTCACCACTATTGACTGTGGAGTAACAGCTCAGTTTGACAACCCTTGTTACCTTTTATCGCTTCTGAACGTTATGATTTTTGAACTCAAGCGAGACATCTGAGTCGAATCCTTATATATTATTTCTCAGTGGTGTTTGTTTTTTTGTCGCTAAGCGATATCTCCCTTAATTCTTCATCAAAATTAATTATTCAAGCATCACTTTAAAGCTTTTGTTTCCAGCTAATGACGAAAAATAGACAAACAGCTTAAAATTCATGTTTACGTTACAAAAAGAAAGAAAAAAACCTTTACATTATACTTCATAAGGTTGCTAATGAAAGGCGCCTTCTATTAACAATCTGTTTAACTAACATGACAGCTCTTATAGTTAGATTGCATTCTATATGCAATTGTAATCTATCACGCAAATCAATCAAATTAAATCAACGTAAGGTAGACGTTTTTATAAACTGTTATTTATAAACCAACGTAAATAAATAAACATAATTAACTGAATTAAATCAACGTAGGCTATTAAATCAAATAAGAGTAGGCCTACTCCTAACTTGCGAAATATTCGCACTGGTCAGCTAGTATATTTTATTCTCGGTTAAACATGGTGATACAGGAAGAAACGGAGAAACTTTCAGGACGTGTTCTACTAGTGAAAATAAAAAAAGGTTCGTATAAACAAAGGTTCGGAAATGCTTCGTTTTCCAGCTATCGATCAATTTGTGTTTTTGTTTTTACAAAATACTTAACATCTTTGAATGTAGGAAATATACTGAACGCAAATTTTGGATACATATTTGGTATACCATTTTTTACAAATGTACAAAAAACCAAAACGTATTTCATACATTTTCAAAGTATCGGCCGTTAAATTTTTTTTAAGTAAAATATCTCGAAAACAGGTAACTTTACATACACATTTCAAAAAACAAAAATTTCATTTTTTGACAAACAACGTTTTTTAAAATGACTTTTGTAACTTAAAACATAACCGAGTTATTAGCTAAAAGCTAAAATTTGTGTATCTGTTTAGTTGTTCTGCAAGTAGTAACAGGGCCAAAAAGGGCGAAAAATTACGTGATAGGGTACATGGTTTCCGTTAACGGCATTTTTACTGCAATCGCCCCCTTAACTCAAAACCGTTCAGTAAGACAAAATATTTGTGGGCTTTAGAAGAATACGACAAAAAAAGGGACAAAAATAAAATGACGTCATATGGTACATGGAAATTTCTTGCTTCGTCAAGTCAGTACTAGTCTTGAGCTCACTAAAACGCTTAGTAAGACAAACATTTTGTGGGCTTTCCTACTTTAAGACAACAATTTTCAAAAAAAAAAACACACAAAATTACTTGAAAAGGTACATTTTTCCCGTTAACAGTATTTTTATTGCGCTCGCTCCCTGAACTCGATACCGTACAGTAAGACACAATATTTGTGAGCTTTAGAAGAATGCACAAAACCAAAATTTTGAAAAAGGGACAAAAATTACATGGGAATTTCTTGCTTCATCAAGTAAGTTGGGCTTCTAGTCTTGAACACACTAAAACGCTTAGTAAAACAAACATTTTGTGGGCTTTTTTACTTTAGACAACAATTTTCCAAAGAAGAACAAAAAATTACGTGATAAGGACATGTATACCGTTAATGGTATTCTTGGGCTTTTCTACTTTACCACAATACTTTTCTGAAGAAAAAGAATAGAGAGATGAATTATGAGACTACTTCCTAGTTATTTAACAATTCATACTAGCAATAGGACCAGTTTTTGTGGATAGTGAGTGACTATCGCCTTCAGTGGGAACGGTCTACATGTTAAAAATAACAATTACCAATAAACTTTCCTTACCTTTTTCCAATAAATGCTCAAACTGTTTTCCTCCTGCAGTTTGGCAGGTATAATATACAATTTTTTAGTTGCATATTACCTAAAAAAACTCGGTTATCTTCCAAGTTACAGAAACAATAAAAAACCGTTATGTTTGACATTAAAAAATTTAATATTTCTTAAATTTCTTTGTAAATTTAGCGTTTTTTACATTAAATATTTTAAACGGCCGCCATTTTGAAAATATATGAAAAAGTTCTGGCTTTTTGTACATGGGTAAATGATGTTACGACCTACCAAATATGTATCCAAAATTTGCGTTCAATAAATTTCCTATATCCACAGATATAAAATATTGTCGAAAAAAATAGCAGATGGCTGAAAAACGAGCCATTTCCGAACCTATGATAATATGAACTTTTTTCTTTATTTTCACTTGTAGAACACGAACTGGCAGTTTCTTCCTGTATAAGGTTTTATGGTTCAGGTTTTATCTGCGGTTTCGTCGAAATCGGATAAGCAAAGCTTAAACTGTACTTTTTCACGATATAGATCGTAGATAAAGTGCGATGAACGATTAAGGTCGCACAACACGTTAACCGGGAAGTACGGTAAAGCAGGAACCAGGGTCCACATAAATCTTTTCCTTTTTGTAAATATTACTTCGTCATTAAATGTGTAGTCAACTGGTTTACGTAGTTTCCTAGTTATTGTAGAACGAGTCTCGATAACCGGGTAACCTTGGTAAAGCACGGATACAGTACCGACCACGGTTCACAGATACGCTGCAAGGCCAGCTGATTAATAGTTGCACAACATGTACATTTTAAAACGTTTTTATTAACTCACTTTGGCGGTACCTTTTCAATTTTAAAAATACCTTCCTAATGGTCTACAGACTTGAAATTTTGAACATAACTCAGAAGTGGATGACATAGCAATAATATTAGGTCACACAAACACACACACATCAACTCACACAATAATAAAATAATAATAATTAATATATCTGTTATCAATAAATTAATGAAATCCTTATATATTATTTCTCAAAGGTGATTTTTTGTCGCTAAGCTATATCTCCCTCAATTTTTCATCAAAATTAATTATTCAAGCATAATTTTAATGCTTATGTTGACCGCTATTGACCAAAAATAGGCAAACAGCTTAAAATGCATGTTTTCGTTACAAAAATTTATTAAAAAACTTTTATATTATACTGCATACGGGTTCCTACTAAAAGGTGCCATCTATGAACAATATGTTTAACTAACTTGACAGCTGTTAGTTAGATTGTTTACATTCTATATGCAAGTATAATATATCACACAATCAAATTAAACCAACGTAAATAAATAAACGTAATTTACTTAATTAAATCATTGTATTAAAGCAGGTAAGTAGGGCTACTCCTAACTTGAGAAATATTCGCACGGGTCAGCTACAATTTATATATAAGTACTGTATAACAAAATTGTATGTTAAATTAATAAATGCATCTAAAAAAGTTAAAACTAAAAATTAAATACTAATTTTTTTTAATTACGTTTTAAAAGGCTTTAAAAGGCATAAACATATTAACAATCCCATGCACTGATTTTCCTTAAAATTGGTGTTGGTGAATTTCAAAAGACACATTTTTTTTTACACATCTGAACCTCTATGATTTTGGGGGGCTTGAGGGAGGTTAATAATTTTAAATGTAAAGGTAGGTCATGTAATACAAAATTGAAAAACTTATTAAAAGAGGAACAGAATGGCGCAAATTAGAGCTTAGTATCTTGCTTCATTTTAAAGTAATGAACAATAAAAGTTCTGGAAAATGATATTTTTATTATAACATCTAAGCAGATTATTAATTTGTTAATATTAGGAATAAGTAAGTTGTAGGTTTAGGTTAAATGTAACACATTTTAAAAATAGAGACTGTAAATAAATCTAGTACGGTACCACTAATTTATCTGAGTTTCTATGTGTACATGAAAAACTTTGAAGGAAAATGTGAATGTAACCGGGAATACAAGCCTTGACCTTTGCCTCTGACTTCTCTATAGTATGCGTAAGGCTAGTTACACACACATCGATTTTGGTCATACGAACTTTCATCGATGTTTAAGTAACGTTCATACCTATCGACTTTTTATTGTGGACGTTAATTTGCTTCAGTCGGCTTGTCATCTTGCATGAGTAGGATTATGAGAAGAACTAGCCTAGTTTGTACTAATGAAATAAGGAGTTCTTTGTTAATAGTTTCAACCGTTGTTTAATAGAATACACAGAAGTCCACAAAAACAGAACAAAACACAGATTGAACTTAAAAAACAACTACGGTATAAACTTAAAAAACCAAATAACTAAAAAAATTCACCAAAAGTTTATGACTCTGGCACTGTAGCAAAGAACTGGCACAAACTGACTGACCTATACAGTTGTCACAATTGTAACATGTTTGGACTCATTTTGCGAGGAATAATATTTAGAGTTCAGTAATTAGAGTAAAAATTAAGTAAAGTTAACAGTTAGAAAAATGTGATTTTGCAGCACTAGGGTACTTTTACTAATGGTAGTACTTTTGTAGAAGAACCATTAGCAGCAGGTAGGCCGTGTGATTGTGTCTGCGCATGTGGGAGCGAGGGTCAATTTTATGGTTTAGAGCGCAGGTCTGTTTGGACAAAGAATAATAGCAGTCATAATATAGGTTAAAAAGAGCCACATGTAGGCTTACATCTAAGCAAAAACTTAAACTAAAAATTAGAAATAACACTTTTTTGAAGAAAGAAATCAACTGTTAATAGAAATGGCATTTCAAAATTGTTTATACTGAAGTTTAAAATAGTAAGGCCTTGTCCACACTAGGAGACAAAGACTCGCGATTGTATATAGACTTTGTCCCGTGTCCACACTCAAATGTTTGTCTCTGGCCAGTTTGTCGGTAGACATGGCTGAAGTAGTTGCTATTGCTGCTTGTGCCGTTATTATTATTAGTGATGAAAACAGGAGAAAAATAAAACGTTGATGGAGGCGTGAGATTTTTGAGGTGGGACTTCGGTTTAGGGGTGATTTATTATTAACCCTGGAATTATAAGACGGCTTAAGTTTTTATAATCAGGGGGTGTAACGTCGCATATACCTTTGGAAATCTTCAATCTATATATATAAAATTCAATGTATGTCCGTCTGTTTGTACGTTTGTCTGTTTGTCCTTTATGCGTTACCAAACCGTCCATCCGATTGCTTTGAAATTTTGCATAGTAACACAGGTTAACCCTGGGAAGGTTTTAGGCCATTTACCAAAGTCCTAGGACATTAGGGCTACGCCCAAGTGGCCCTCAAAGTTTCAATGTTAATCTTATGGAAGGTCAATCTTAAGGAAGAAGAAGAAAGATTTCTTTTGATTTTATCAGGGGCACAAAAAACAGCTGTTCGTATGAAAAGCTTAAAACAGCTGATTTTGATCAACAACTGATTTGGATCAAAAACTGAATATAATTTTAGGTTAGGCCTACAATGAACTAAAACACCAATTATTGGGCTAATTATTTAAGATATATAAAAGCTAAATACCACTCACTGACTGAACACTTAAAAAGAATACAATTACGTTAAAAAGACTGAAAATACCAACCACCACGGGCAACGCCGTAAGGGTCAGCTAGTAAACAATAAAACCTTTTCGTTAGGACACATTTTGTAACTAAAGACGTAAAACGTCTAAACTCAAGGGTTCCTTAGACAGAGACACGTCCACACTATGACTTATTCAAGGGCGCCCATATGATATTTTCTAGGGAGGGAGGGCGTTAAGGGAAATTTTTGACCTACCTCAGAAAACTTTTAAAATTTGAGAAGCCAATTTGACTGTTCAGGTGAAAAATTAACCCACACAGCATTGAGTCTGTACCTTTACACTGTCAATGAATACACAAAGCTATAACACGCCTAGAGGTCGCACCAAGTAGTGACCCAGCAACTCATGCTTGAACTCTTGTAAAAAATAAACTAAGTATATGTAAAATCAAACAGCACATAACATTTAAAACATATCTTAAAAGAAAAATACCTGACCACAATTAATAATATACATATTTTTCTTTCCCTGGGAGCTAGGGTGGTCGCGAAAATTCTTTTTGGTATCCTAACGGTCTCTAGACATAGTATTTGTCTCAGCAACCTTCTAGAGACAATTGAGAGACATTGTCTAGACCAAAATCGCTAGACATTTTCTCCTGGTGTGGACAAGGCCTTAGAGTAAACAGCTGATTATTCTGTAGTAGCAGGTCGCTGACTGGAAAAAACAATTATGCACTGAATGTCATACATCTGACTTTTGTTCAAGAGTTATTTCGCCATTGCAACCACCACGTGTTCGAGGAGGTTTTATTCAAACTGTATAATTATTTCCCGCTACTTGACGCATCTTAAGTATTGTCCTATCATACAATCACATTAACATACAATACTTACTTGATAAGTAGCATTCTCACACTGTTACTACTAGTGATTCCTTCAACATTGCCTAAGTAGTAATATATTCTACTGACCTTGTTTATTTGAAACAATTAATTCTACTTACTGTACAGTTATACGAATAATTGACCGAGCGAAGCGAGGTCTCCGTTTTAGCTCGACCGTTCGGCATTTCGTCTGTGTTTCTGACTGTCTATCTGTCTGTCTCACGATTACGGCCAAATGCCTTGACCGATTGTAATGATTTTTTGCGTGAATGTTCCTTATTCCTAGGCCGAGCGATGTATGTACACAGTTTTTTTCCATTTTTTATTTTTAACTCCTTAAATAAAATCCAAATGGCGGCCGCACCGTTTATCTCAGTGTAAGTTTTTTTTTTCCAAAGCCAGTTTGTGGCTTAACCGTAGGTCGAATTTAGAAACTAATAGGAGTTTGCGAGTAGCAAATTTAATTTTAAACAAAATTGTATTCTTTATTTTTTCCGTATCTCTAACGGTAAGCTCACAAAATGGCCGCAAACTTCAAATTTGTTAAAAATCGTCCAAGTTTTTGTATTTTAACCATGTTTTTATACGTTTATTCTAAACTAATTCAAAAGTGTTCCATAGCTTTTTGTAGATAAAGGTTCAAAGAATTTATATATGCCAGTAAAAAATGATTGAAGTAAAATTAACAAAGTTATTAGCTCAAGAAACAAGCATGTTCAGAAACGAAAGGAAAAAGTTCAACTTTAGGCCTACATAAAAAGTAGTAAACATTTTTTTGTAATTTTTTTCATAAATGTAAAAAAGTTTCGTAATTTAGTTCTAAATAGAACTGTATAAAAAATATTTATCAATTTCAAATTTCTTATTTTGAAAACACCAGTTTTTATGTTCCTAATACAAGACTGCTTACAAAACAAGGCCTATTTTGAATAGTAATTTAGGAATACTACATCCTTTGCCCAAAAATGACATATTATTATAAGAAAGTGTAGAAAATAAATCAAAGAATTTATATACTTGTAAATTATTATTTCATAAAAGTATTTGACTTAGCTTTACTTGAATTACAAAATGAGATGAAACAAATGAAACCTCGCGGAGATAAAAGGACATGCAAAAAATGACCGTTGGACATCGTGGGAAGTGTTGGTACATGGGTGGGTTGAGATCACTATCACGACGCTTTAACATCGTTTGTTTTCATTATTTCTAATATTGGAATATGATATGGAACTGTAAATACATTGTTAAGTTTTAGTTATTTAAGTATGTAAATAATTAATTCTATGTTTTCCCAATAACGCGATATTTTTAGCTACCTTACGCATTATTAACCTAAATAAAACACAATGCCCCTAAAAGAAAATCTTTAGCAGTTAACTCTCAAGAAAAGAAAAAAACGAGAACTAGAAACCCCGGAATCGCGGTAATTGCAAAATAATATTTCACGGGCTAAACCTTCTGCTTACTTCCTTACTGGCACACTATTTTTAACCTAAGCTCAAAACCACATTTGTTATTTCAAAGAGCGAGGTCTACTGTTCACAGAACTACTAGTAGGTATAAAGTGTGTTTCAAACTGAACATCGGGGTTTTAGGGCTTTGTAGAATTTATTACATTTAAGGCTCGGAAGAACTGACAAAATATCTCTGAGTTGACCGCAGCTCTACAAGTGGCAGAGCTGTATACTACTACCATTGAGCTTGCTAGGTTTTCATTATTCCGCTAGCGAATATAGGGCAGCTTCATAAAGGCGGAAAATAGAGGGTTACAGACGTAACCTGACTGTAAACGTACTGAAATGTGCATGCGTAACAATGTATGGTAGTATGTGTTATTAAACAATGTGTGAGCTTTCTCTCACACACTGAACATTAACGGATAATATTACTTTTCTAGTATTCCTACACGAGCAACAAGTTGATGTGATAACCACCAGAGAGCAGGCTAAACACTCGAGTAGGAACACAAATTCGGCGCGTATATATGCTTTCACAATAACGTGAATTTTTTCGTCATAAATTATCAAAATTACTTTTATTTGAAAGGTAATTAAACTTCGAATGAGGTGATCTTTTTACATTTTTGACATTTGGATTATTGAATAAGAACAAATTTAGTTAAAAACACATTTTAAAAACTAAAAGATATCCTCATTCGGACAGCCCTAACCTTTAAAATGAAATTCAGAATAATTTTCTCCAATAATCTTATTACCCGTTTAACATTGCTCTTATATGACTTAAAATTACTTACAATTTTATTATAAACTTTATATATACAGTATAGATAATTCGATCACGCAGCTGAACAGTTGTCATGAATTGAGCGAATTTCCATAATTAATTTTATACGTTTTAGGGTTTCAACAGTTTCAACCATTTGGGAAATTGGTCTACTAGCGAATGCGCTGAATAGTTGCCTGCGTTTGCGAAATATACAAGTAGAATTTGTTTGCATCTAAGCCTCCAGCACCGACTCACTCACTGCTTCGTTCCGCTAACAGCGGAAAACCCCTCTTTCCGAGTTTGAACCCCGACCTTGCGCCCTTGTATTTTGACTGCTTCGCTTCGCTCGCAGCGGACTAACTCAATTTTTATGGTACTTTTATTGTATTTGATGTACGAAAAATCTCAAAACAAATTTACTTCCCAAAAAACATGCTTCCGGTTGATGGATTTTTTTTCTAACGAACTCGTTAGACCGACTTAGACAACCAACGTATGTACCAAATTTGGGCCAAATCGGACGTAAAATGCGACCTCTAGAGGGCGAACACATAAATACTTACATATATAAATTTCGTAATGCCACCCCAAACTATGATTGGTGCTCATTGACTACTACTCCCGACCTTAGGTCTCTCCATAAGAGTCACTACAACAGACCATTTTATTCTAGTGAAAATTCACTAGTAAAACATCACATTTCCTACAAGTGTTCAATGTGATCACCGTAGTCACACGGCACACGTCGAGTCTATAGCCGAGTTCGTCCCAAACCTTGTTCAGTGTGTCTGGAGTAATTGTTGTAACAACTACTTCAATAATGTTTCTTAAATCGGGTAGGTCAGCTGGTAGCGGAGGCACATAAAACCTGTCATCCGGCCTCTTGCAACCAATCCAGCGTTCAACGTCGTTTAACTAATCGCATACCAGTGAAGCGGCACACCATCTTGCTGCCAAATAAAGTTCTCCGGTTCAGCCACTTCCAATTGAGGAAATAGCCACAGTTGTAGCGCATCAAGTTAAGAAACATCAGTTACAGTTGTTTCAGCAAAAAAAGAAAGGCTCATAACCTTTCCGCCGGGATACGGTACAAAAAAACTTTAAATTTAGAGGAGTCTCGTTGCAACGATTACATGACAGTTCCCCACACTGACACGTCCACACACTGCCCAAAATACTGACACTTCCCCACAGCCCTTGGAAGCGGCTACCTGTTTATTGACTCAGAAATAATCTCGACTGAGACAGTTCCACACACACATCCCCCCAGGCTTCAGCGATCATCGTTCCAGCCGCACCAGTGACAATGCACCTTAACATAATACTCCTTTGGAGTGAAGAAAAGCTCTCGGTCTATATACTTCATTACTAACACCTAACCTAACCTAAATTCCATATACTGTAGTAGCCTTTGAAGTATAAGTATAGCGTAAGAGTAGCCTTGGGAGAGGGGGGGGGGGGGAAATGTGTGTGGAAATGTCAGTCGAGATTATTTCTAGGTCATTAAACAGGTAGCCACGTCCAAGGGCTGCTTGGAAGTGTCAGTATTTTTTGCAGTGTGTGGAGTGGAAGTGTCAGTGTGGGGAACTGTCCGGACACCCGTTGTAACTGTGCCATCTAGTGGGGATTTGCTGACCCCTCAGACGAGCACGTTATGAGTGTTGACATGTCCGCTTAGGTGAAATGTAGGTTAATCACTGAATACGACACGATCCAGAAAATCTTCATCTTCATGCAGCAGCATATCGTTTTGCAAATTTGACACGTAACCCGTAATCTGTACGTTTTACAGCTTGTAACAACAAGCAACGATAAAGTAACAGTAAGCAAGAAACAGGTAAGTACGAAGTATATCTTTTCCCTTCACTATTTAGCGAGCGACAGGCTTTGATTGACGTCTAGACGAATGATTGAGGTTAAATGTCTATTAATTTAGATTAAAGTTTTTTTTTTGGCGTCGGTTAAAGTCTTTTAGTTTGCCCTGTTGCTATTGCATTTCGTGTAGGGCTCACTGCGTCTGATAACGCAAATAACGGTTTGGGTATTCAAGGTCAAAAGATTAGATCAGCT
>JAGFPH010000097.1:283576-300553 GCA_018207615.1 Philaenus spumarius
TTTTCCGTTGTATGTGTTTGCTTTTATTTTGTTAACCTAATCTAAAAAAAGCTTTTGGTTGTGAATAATAATAACAACAAGTTTGTGTTGCTAAGGTTTTGATCCGAATCAGCTGTTTTATCTACTACAGGGCTGGGACTGAACGCCTTTAACGCTTTCAAAACAAAATTTTGCTGAACCCTTTCTCAACGTCCGACTATGTTCTCCATAATTATACCTTTAAATGTTCGTAGTTTTATCTTAAGTAGTTTTTCCTCTACGTTGATGCTATCTCAGTCAGGAAAAAACCGCTTAATACAGGGTGATTCAGGAAGAAAAAGAGAAACTTTCAGGACGAGAAACTACTAGTGAAAATAAAGAAAAAAAAAATATAATAATCATGGGTTCGGAAATGCTTCATTTTCCTACTATCCATCATTTTATTTTTGTTTTACAAAATACTTTTAAAATATCTTTGGATACAGGAAATATATTAAACGCAAATTTTTGATACATATTTAATACGACATCTTTTACCCATGTACAAAAAAACCAAAACATTTTTCCACATATTTTAAAAATGGCGGCCGTTTAAAATTGTCATTGTAAAATATCTCGAAAATTGCTAACTTTACAAAAACAATTTCAAGCAACAAAACATTTCCTTTTTTAATAAGAAACATAAGTGTTTGTTTATTATTTCTGTAATTTAAAAGATAACCAAGCTATTGGCTAAAAACCAAACATGTTGGATATTATGGTTTTATGTTGGCTATTATGACTCGCTTGGCTCGCCAACCCCTGCGGCGACATATGGTGATGCTAATACAAACATATTATTGTATATTGTGTTATTTTTAAGGAAATGATGATTGATTAGGACACAAGCACTTGTATACAAGTTGGGTGGTGGGGGTAGTTGCGAACTGTACAAAATGTAAGACAGAGATCGAAATAGACACGCAATATCTCCAACATTTGTTCACAAAATGCCTAATTTTGTTCATCATTTTTACATTATTTCAAGAGGGATTTTAAATATTTTCGAAATAAAAAGTAGCCTAAAATATTCTCTGAAAATTCCTCTACATGTTGATGAAAATTTCGTCAAATTCGGTTCTGACATTCCGGAGATTAGCCCGGACAAACAGACAGACAAAAATTATAAAAATATGTGTTTAGGTTTTGGTAACGTGTGAGCTTAGAAAAAAGCTTATATTTTGAAATTACAGACAGACACTTCAATTTTATTTATATGCATAGATGAACAAGTAGCAAGATGGTACGATAACAAAAACACTAACCTGCAGTATAAGTAAGATCTTGGAACTCTATATCGACGGCTGGTCTTTTGGCCATCCTGGTCAACGTGGTCAGTTCTATCCTGGTCGGTATACGGGTAATCACCCTAGGTCTGTCGCTGTCTTCGCTGCCGGTGAACCTCACCAAAGATTTCCTCCTGGGCAGCTGGGCGATCTCCAGATCACGTCTGTCACCTGAAGGCATCATTTCCACTATACTATCCGCCATTTTCAAAATACAAAACTGATTAGTTTATTTAAAAATATTGTCAAAAACGAAAGTTAAAATGCGCTGTGGAAAAGTTAAATTGAAATTTCACCGATAAAAAGTTTAGTAAAACGTCACTGTGCCGAAACAATCACTCGGTCGTATAACCTTGTCACTAAAACAACCTCACTACGGAAATGTAAACATAGTGTGGCCTATATAAACCGACTCTGTTGAAATTCAGCGTAGCACTGTCGCTTCGTGTGAAATGTATAGCGATACTGGACGAGAGGGGAGAATGCTTTTTTTCCACGCGGAGAAAGTGCGGAACGGAGTGGGGAGATTTCCCTCTAACTCTGTGCGCCTTGTAAAACTACCACCGATTAATTGAATGTTTGTTGACATTGTTAATCAGTAATTACAACTTACAGTATACTTAACGAACATTATTATACTCTTTAGCGATAATTAGTTAGAGATATCGTAGTTGCCATGGTAACCAAACTGTTAGGCAACCCGCAAGACATTAATTCCACCAATACTTGTTAGCGAATTTCCATATTGCAGTGACTGGTCATATCTAAAATTGGGAGTAGTAAATGAGCACCGATCATGGTCCTCAGAACACGTTTTGGGTGTCATTAGAAATTTTATATATATATACGTGTGTGTGTTCACACTCTAACGGCCGCATTTTAAGTCAGATTTGGTTCCAATTTGGTACACACATTGGTTGTCTATGTCGCTCGGATGAGAGTTCATTCGAAAAAAACCCCGACAACCAGAAGCAAGTTTTTTGATAAAAACTAAACATTTATTGACATTTTCGTATCCTACTAAAATAAATCTTGTTTGTATACAAATTTTAATGTAGGATATTATTCTGCACATTTTGTTTTCTTAAACGACCTTATAGCTCGCTTGGTTCCCCAAAAATCGATCAAAACGTAAAATACCATAAAAGTACCGGTTTCAAATCTACGTAAGGGATTTTACCGTAGGTGCATCTTCTGGGCCGAGTTTGTACACTGCGAGCGAAGCGAAACAGTTCATAACCCTAGGCCTCAAGGTCGAGGTGAAAACTCGCAAAGAGAGTTTTTCCGCTGCGAGTGGAGCGAATGAGCGCGTGAGTCCAAGTTGGAGGCTTAGGTGCAAACAAGTTCTACACTAATATATTTCGGTCACGCTGGCAGCTATTCATGAGTAGACCAATATTTCCCAAATAGTTGGTTGAAACCTTAAAAAATGGAAAACATCACACAATATAATAATTCGGCCACGCAGCTGAACCGCTGACGTGAGTAAAGCGAATTTCCAAAATTAAGTATATATGTTTTAGGGTTTCAACCAACTATTTGGGAAATATTGGTCTCTTCACGAATAGCTGCCTGCGTGTACGAAATATATACAGGGTGTATCAGAGCGGGTGGCCGGCTTGTATATCATTGACACGAGTATACTTAGACATTTAGTTTAAACTGATAACCCCCTATTTCAACCCCAAGGACGAAAAATATTTTCAAGCCACTAAAATGCACCAAAATGCATTTTGGTTTTTGGGAAATTTTCAAATGTAAAGGTAGGTCGTGTTGCACCTCATTTTAAAGGTCTCGGTACACTTATCATTAAAAAAAATGTTTTCATTTATCTTGCACCGTCAATACAGAGTGGCCCGAAACATCATAAAAACTTAAGTTTGCATAACTTTTTACATGATATAAAAACAAATTTTAACAGCTACAATTTTTAAAGTACATTTGACAAAGATGTGACCTTTCAAACAATACATAATTTTGGTAGGTTTTCTCACATTTTTAGCAGGTTTCAAGATTTACAACTTTTAGAAGTTTAAAAAGTCAATATCTCAAAATTTTCAAATTGCAATGTGGGTCATCTTACATATCAAATTGAAGCCCTTGCAATTATCAACATTTTTCATATTTGAATTTTTTTTTTTTAATCTTTAGTGTTTTAAATATTTAAAATTTGGCACACAATACGGATTTCTAAGTGGCTCGGACGAGTTCGTTAGCCAAAAAGTGTAACAACCGCAAGCACTTTTTTTTACTAGAAGCAAAAAATTTGAAATTTTTCGTACTAGAATGAAACGTTTTGGAGATTTTATCGAAAAAATATATAGGAGATTATTCTACACGTTTTGTTTTTTTACACGACATTAAAGCTTGTCTGGTCCAACCAAAATCGACCAAAATCGAGGCCGACTGTCGCAAAACATACTCGCGAAACAAAATACTAAGCTACAAGGTCGAGGTGCCAACTCAAAAAGCCAGGGTTGGTGGCTGAGATGCAACAAATTCTACTTATATATTTCTTATACGCAGACAACTATTCAACGTCTTCGTGAGTAGACCAATTTCTCAAACAGTTGGTTGAAACACAAAACATATAAACTTAATTGTGGTAGTTCGCTAAACTTATGTCAGCGGTTCAGCTGCAAGATCGAATTATTAGCGAATTTCCATAGGAAAGATGAGCTATTGCAGCGACCGTTATGGTGAGACCTAAGGTAGGGAGTAGTAAATGAGCAACGATCATGGTTCCCAGCACACGTTTTGGGGTGTCATTAAAAATGATATAACCTAAGCAGTAATTAACCCGAGGTTGCAAAGCGAGTTTTTCCGCTGCGAGTGAGTCGAAGCTGGTGGCTTAGATGCAAACAAATTCTACTCATATATTTTATACGCGCAGGCAACTATTCAACATCTTCGTGAGTAGACCAATTTCCCAAATAGTTGGTTGAAACCCTAAAACGTTTAAACTTAATTTCGAGAATTCGCTCAAATCACGTCAGCGGTTTAGTCGCTCGATCGAATTATTTTGTTGCTTACAATTATTTTGTCTTAAAACCTGACCATTTATGCATTCATAATTCCTAGAACTACTGGCTTTCGTAACTTCTTGCCAGACCATTTCTAACCCATCTAAAAATGTGAAACAAAGTTAGACTACGGATTCAAAGAATTCAAAATGTATAAATGAAGTGTTGGACACCGAATTAAGTTGATTATGGTCGCGGGCCGTAAAGCACGTACCGTAAAGGATACGGTTGGCGACGATTCAAACATACATTCCTTACTCCGATCACGTAGGCTATATACTAGTGACACTTACACGACGGAATACAAAAGGCGTTAAAGCGCCTGAAAACTTTGATCTTTCGGCTGTCCTAGGTTATGGGCCTTCCTTTGCACGCTGTATCTTGCAATCTTCATTGTACTAATATTATAAGCTATACAAATTTTTGTTAGCTGTAAACTGTAGGCTCATCTATCAAACACGGACGACTACACAACACTTCACAACACAGCAGGACCCGAGAGAACACCTCCGCCTTTGAGTTTCAGGAGTCGACTAGTTAAGTTGGAGATACGAGGATGCTCGGGGAGCGCTACCACAGACTTTAGAATAGTCTGTGGCGCTACACATCAAACACGACTGACGGACGGACAATTCATCGACGCCGGCGGACGCTTTCATCGGGGATCCTGATTTGTACAAAATTTTCTAAGATGGAGGAGTAAAAATAAAATTTACGAAATCGATTTGGAAGCAATTTTTTGGGTCAAGCACTTTGAAATAAACATTTTTGTCTCTTGAAATTTTTTTTAAAACTCTTCCTTTTTGAGATATTAGCAACTTTATGACGATTTATTTTAACACGTTTAGGGCGCCATTTTGTTTTGGGTGGTCCGATTTTTATTTTCTTTATGTCATTTTCCTAGCCTTAAATAGACCTTTAAAATGAGGTATCACATGACCATACTTCCCATTTAAAAAATTGAGTTGTCCCCGAAATCCCCCATTTTTTTGGGACACTGAAAATTTCTGATAACGTCAAAAGATACTTTTTATTAAGTTAGTATCGTTCCCCAAAAGATATTTGTTTGTTTTAACAAGCAACAAAAATAAAGGGGGCGGACGGACTTTTGTTACACACAGTATAAAGTGAATACAGGGTTTAGCTGCGTGGTCGAATTATGAAATGTTTTGTTAGCTGAAAGCACAATAATGAGCGCTGTTCTACTGTTTACCCTTTGTTCAAACATTTTTATAGAACACAGGAAATTAAAACAGCATGAACAAATTTACTCTTGAATATGTTCTTATTTTACAAAAATGTACGGTCTTTAGCGAATTTCCATAGGACAAACCAGCTATTGCAGTGACTCTTATGGAGAGACCTAAGGTCAGGAGAAGTCAATGAGCACCGATCATAGTCTCTAGAACACATTTTGGGATGCCATTAAACACTTTATATGTAGAAGGTGTTTCGCAAGAAGTATCAACCGGAAGCACATTTTTTGACAGGGAGTAACTTTTTTTAGATTTTTCCAATTAGAATAAAACTTTTTCTTGTTTTCTAAAAAGAATTACTATAGGAGTATTCTTCACATTTGGTTTTTTACACGACCTATAGCACCGTCTGGTTCCCCCAAAATCGGTTAAAACGTAAAATACCTTAAAAACTAGTTCATACACGCAGACAGTTATTCAGCGCCTTATACTTAGGGGAATTCAGCCCTGAAAAGGATAAAAATATTAAATATTTAAAATATGTTATGTGTTAGTCTTGTTTCTTAGACTCTCTCCTGTACCCAAAAAAGTAAATCCTTATAAATTATTTTTCAAATGTGTTTTTTGAAACTCCCTTAATTCATTATCAAAATTAATTATCCAAGCATCATTTTAAAGCTTATGTTCCTAGCTATATATTGACAAAAAAATAGGCAAACAGTTTGAAATTCATGTTTTCGTTACAAAAATTGATTAAAAAACTTTTATATTTTACTTCATGTGGTTAATAATGAAAGATGCCTTATATTAACAATCTGTTTAACTAACATGACAGCTGTTACTTAGGCTGTTTACATTCTATCTATATTAATCTATACTGTCTGTCCTAATCTACCACACAAATCAATCAAATTAAACCAACGTAAATAAATAAACGTAATTTACTTAATTAAATCAATGTATTAAATCAGGTAAGAAGGCCTACTCCTAACTTGCAAAATACTTGCACGTGTCAGCTAGTATATAGATATTTTTCGATTTGAGATTTTTTCGTCATTCTGTTTCCTAGGTCTATTTTGCCATATACAGAGTGATGCAAAAGTTCTGCAACCCTTTCGTAATTTTAAACTTGTTACACCTATTAACTCCAAACTTTCAGGAAGTTATATTTGGCAAATTCTGCACCTTTTAATGGTATGAATGCATTTTACCCTTATTCGGTTAAGGAGGGGGTTGCTAGTACAAATTGAAAATAGTAACCCTTATTGTGTTGTGCGATACCTCATTTTAAAGCCCTCGTTGAGACGAAAAATTGGTGTAAAGTAAACCCCTCTTCGATACCCCAATCCAAAATGGCGGAGCCAAGAAGATCAGATTTTCCTTTTTTCTACGTATTGTATTCTACATACAATTAGATGTGTATTCATTTTTTAAGATATAGAAACATTGCAAAATTGTTTAATCTTTATTAATTATGACTTAGATAAATTTAATTCCCAAGAATTTGTTGTAATATTTACGAAAATGGGGCCTACTCAATACCTAAATCCTAATAAAACCATTCAGGTGATCACCTGCTTGTGTAATGGACTTGGAGTTAATAAATACAAATAGATTAATCATCAATCTTTTGATTTCAAGAAATGATAATTAATATTTATAAAGTTTAGTTTAAGTAGGCTAATTAAAATAAAGATTTTAATCAGTTTCCATTTAGACATGATTAGGCTAATCTATTTCCAAAAAGTGCGAACACCTATCACGAGGCGCTTTAATGCATGTGTGCTAAACAGGGGCCGTAACTTTGATTGAACAATTCCTTTAGTTTAATTATAAATGACACTGTCAGTTTTCAATAATTGTACTACTGTTATTTCTGTACTGATATAAGACACTACCAAGAAATTATGTTTTTCTTTTGAGCTATGGGAACAATAAAAACCCGTTTTGTTTGTAATTAAAATGTTATTTTACTTTTATGTTAAATTTTTTTTTTTTTTTTTGTTTCGAACTTCTTTTTGTAAAGTTAGGAGTTTTAGAGATATATTTGACATTGAAATTTTAAATGGCCGCCATTTCTAAAGTACCTATACAAAAGAACGTTCTGGTTTTTGTATAAGGGTAAAACGTTACGTAGAAAATATGTTCACCAAATTTGAGGTAAATATTTTTTCTATTTCCAAAGATATTAAGAGTTTAGTAAATAAAAATTGCGGATAATTCGAAAACTCCTCATTTCCGGACCTATGTTTATTTTCTTATTTTCATCTGTAGAATAGCCTGGTGAAATTCGGGACAGTATTTTCTAGACATCCTGTATATGTAAAACAAATTCAATAATTCAAATGATTTGAATCAAATGAACGTAAGGGCAGAGTGTAAAAAGAAAATTAGGTTGTTCCATTTTACAGATTGTCACTAGCTTCATGGCTGAATCCACTTGACAACAAATGAAAACTGCCTACCTAATTGCAGGTTTATACATCACGACTTGTGGTTCCACAGATTTCACGATTACTTGGTTAGTTTATACGTATAGATGTGATATTCAGGAAACTAACAAGGTTTTGACGAATTAGAGCAAAACAAAATTCCAAACTGTGAGAATTTCGTTAACTTATGGAAAAAATACTTAACAAATCTTTAAAACTTGACCTTATGGATTCTAAATACTCTCAAAAACTTTATTTAAAACTGAAATCAATTTATCAGCGAGAGAAGTGTTGGAATCAAGTGCAAGAGTATAATATAAAACAAATTCATTAAAATACTTTTCAAATATAACTAGTTCTTTCTGATATGCATGGGATCTGATTGGAATCGATATCTAGTCAACATCCTGTCAAACATAATGGTATAACAGCCCTGAGCTATCACATTTAAGGTATCAATTCAGTCCAGTTAAAACTAACCATGGACCTCAAAGATTACGATCGAAGATCAATTAATTAAATTAAATTAATAAAATTAGGACGAGATCGGAAATATAAAAAAGTTGAACCCAATGTTTATATAGTTATGAGTCAAATTTTCCCAAGGCTGGTGATCAAATAGTTCCATAACAAGAACAAATTCGAGATAAACCGGCTGAACCGCTAACGTGTGTTGAGGTAATTTCCAAAATTAAGTTTAGTTTCAGGGTTTGAACCAACTATTTGGGAAATTAGTCTACTACCTGAGGCACTGAATAACTTCCTGTGTATACTGAATATTAATAGAATTTGTTTGCACCTCAGCCCCAGCCCACGTTCACGAGCTGTTTTGCAACTCGACGTTGCAGCCTCGGGTTATAGACTGTTTCGCTTCGCTCGCACAGTAAAAACTAGGCCGTCGGCATCGGATCAGAAGTTTCCCCCACGTATATTTGAACTGCGTACTTTTATAGTATATTACGTGTAAGGTTCATAAAGTCGTGTGAAAAACAAAATGTTCAGAATAATACCCTACACTTATTTGTTTATATAAAACCCTAAAATACTGTAGTTTCATTCTAGTACGAAAAATCTAAAAAATAGTTACTTCCAATTAGTTAACGTGCTTCCGGCTGTCGGATTTTTTTGACTAACGAACACGTCCGAACGACTTAGACAACCAACGTTTGTACCAAATTTGGAAAAAATCGGACTTAAAATGCGGCCGTTAGAGTGCGAACACATGTATACATCTTTATATATATAATTCTTCTGTACGAGCGTATGTCTCTGAACTCCTCCTAAACGGCTGGACAAATTTTGATAAAATTTGTTGTGTATGTTTGTGTGGGGTTGAAATGGAGTTGCTATCCCTATACAATAAATACAAATTAAACTAACTTCCTACGAGTTATAAAGCTAAAATTATGTAATATTATTTTTAAGGGGTATACAAAACTATATGCGATTTGATTACTTAAGTAAAGGGATGAAATGGAACAACTATCCTTAAAATTAAATAATAATCAATTTACTTTTTCTATACTCTCAAAAACTACTCAACTGATTTTACTAAAATTTCACAATTTACACCCTATTAATACCAGGATTTTTTAAAAGAATATCGTCGCTACAAATAAAAAGATTTAAATGGGGTAGTTACCCATCTATATATATAAAAATGAATTGCTGTTCGATAGTCTCGCTAAAACTCGAGAACGGCTGAACCGATTTGGCTAATTTTGGTCTTAAAATGTTTGCAGTAGTTCATAGAAGGTTTATACGGAAAGAAAATTTTGAAAAGTGTCCCGAAAAAGTTTCAAATTTGGAAGAAACTCAACAGCCTTTACTGTATGAACTCAAAACCATAGCTTACAAAAACAGCTGTTCGTATAAAAAGCTTAGCAACACGTTATGTTTATTTAAAATCATTACCATAGCAACATTACTTAGCAAATTTATAATCACTTTAATACTCTTCAAAACTAACAGCTTTTTAAGGTTAGATTGAAAAACTATAAACAAACACAAGGAAAAATCAACGAAAAATGCTTACAGAATTATAATTCAACTCAAACATTGGTTATTAAATATCTATATAGGCCTACTTAGAGATATGCTGTTTAAAATATTGTTTATATAAAATATATCATAACTATGAATTTTGTAATACTTTTCAAAACATATTTTCGCTATCAATAATAATAATAACAAACAAATTATTTGACACCATGCATAACCATAAACATACACGAGTTTAAACATATTATATTGAAAACTAAACAGACAATCTGAATTAAACAAAATGCCATTAAAATATCACATTCGTAGCTTTATTTTGATATATAATTGTATATTTAAATACTAAACAATATCTTATACTAATTAGGCCTATACATTTAAAATTACAAACTCTATTTGAACCAGTTTGTTACATCCTAAATTAACGCGGATGTTACTAAGTGATTAAAATATCTTTTCTACGACCCCCAGCTAATTTAAACCCTCGCTAAGAAAGGGTTAAAAGAAATCCGAAATTTTAGGGTTGTTTGGGGGGGGGGGGTCAAAGTTACTAAAAATCCCTATAAGAACGAATTGGAATGAAATTTGGTACGTAGCTTCCTTTTAGGCTGTAGGTGCTCGCAACATTGTCAATGAAATTAAGTGAAAGTCAAAATTAGTAAAAACTATAAATTAAAACGATATATTTAAAGCTTTTTCATGTTAGATAGTAGTTTACAGGAATACAATTTTCAGTGCTTTCTTAAATAGCGTAGCCTTTTTTTCATGACCACAGTAGGATACGCACGGGTATTCAACGAACACTTAAAAAGAATACAATTCCGTCAAAAAGACTGAAAATACTAACAACCACGGGCAACGCCGTACGGGTCAGCTAGTCTACAATAAAATTAAATTGCACTAAACTCCTGCAAACTATAAATCTAAAATGATTTAATATTATTCATAATTGCTATGAACAAACATTTGCAATTCGATTGCTTAAGTCAAAGGGATGAAATGGGATAACCACCCATAAAATTTAATCGAGCAATTTTGCGAAGCGTATCCAGGTCCACTAGTATATATATCAAATATTTAATGGCACCCCAACACGTGTTCTGGAGACCATGATCGGTGCACATTTACTACTCCCGACCTTAGGTCTCACCATAAGGGTCACTGCAATACCTCATATTTCCTTTGAAAATTAGCTAATAAATAAAATGTTTGAAAAATCATTTGTTAGTGTGCTTATATGACCCCATAAGAATATACTACCCTATAAATTTTCGTATATTTCAGTCAGCCATTCGAGACAAAGCCTCTTACATAAATATAGAGATTTCTAAAAAAGGAAATGTTGAGCATTCACGCTCTCTTTAAAATGAGACGAGACGATTTTGTTGGAATGAAAATTTACAAAGGTAAATAAGCGTGTTTGAGTTATAATTGTTCATAAATTTTACTTCGGAGAGCCTTGAACCGAGCGTAAAACCGCGTTATAATTTACGTGGAACGAGTCCTACCATTGTCAAGGTATCGTCCAATGTCAGCACCGCCTTGACAATGGGAGGACTCGTTTCCTGTATATTATATACTCCGCAATAGCAATGTTAAATTACTGCCTGAACCAGTTTTTCATTAATATATAATGTATATAAAAATGAATGTGTCTTTGTCCTATCTAGACTCAAAAACTAGTCGACCGATTTCACTAAAACTTTCACAATGTATCCACATAGTTGCCTGGAATGTTTAGACGTCCCTATTACTACAACCAAAAGGGTTGAAATGGGGTTGCTACCACTTTACGATAAATATAAATTAAACTAACTTCCTACAAGCTGTAAAGCTAAAATTATGTAATATTATTTTTAAGTGATATTATATTTTTTTAAACTATTTATAATTTAATTAATTAAGTCAAAACGACGAAATTTGATAACTACGTTTACATTAAATAATAATCCATACACTTACTTTTTCTATATCTGTATATGCTAAAAAAACAACTCAACAGATTTCACTATAATTTCACAATATACACATATCAGTACCAGGATTGTTTAGAGAATATGATCGCTACAATATAAGAGATTAAAATGGGGTATCTACCCCTATAAAATAAAAAATAAATTGCACTAACTCCCTACAAACTATAAAGCTAAATTTGTGCAATATTATTCTTAAGTGATATAAAAATCATTTACAATTCGATTACCGTACTTACGTCAAATTATTGAAATGGGGTAACTTTCCTTAAAACTAAATCAAGCTCTAGCGAAGCATTGTCGGATCCACTAAGTATATATGTAGGCCTACATCCTAGCATAAAATGTATAATTTAAACAAAACTATTAGCTCTATTAGGCCTGAAGCTGTACTATAGCATGGTGCAGATGAGGTAAATCACCATATTTTTAAACATTCAATGAGTTCTATATACCACTTAGAAGGAAGTTTATGGTCTTAAATTAAATGTATTTGTGTAAAAAACAACTTTTACATTTATTATTTATTAGAAATGTTGCTTCTTTCCCCGTTATACGCATCTTTTCTTGACCTTTTAACCCTCGTAAGTATTCCCCCAGATGACCACGGTTTTCCGCGGATGCAAAGTCGACCCACAGCCAACACGTGGTTTTCCGCGAATGCGCAGTCGACCCATAGCACAGACTATAGAAGTCTGTGCCCATAGCCAGCACGTGGTTTTCCGAGAGAAGACGCTGTGCTCCGGGCCACTTGTGTCACACTCACCGACTGTTGTTCAGCATCTTGTGAAGTGATAATTGTTGTGAAGTGATTATTAAAATGGAACAGATGATTGATGAAGTTCGAAAAAGTTGGGCTCTTTGGGATTCAGGCAGTGAAGAATACAGAAATTTAGATTTGAAATCCATCCAACCACGGCACGTCTTCACAAAACCCATCACTACACCATGGCACGTCAGAAGACCTCATCCCTTCTCGAAGACTGACGTTTGTAGGAGGAAATAGGCGGGGGAAATGACGCATCCACCACAAATCCGTCCACATGCAGTGTGAATTGGCACGTCCATAGACGTTCACGGACATCGCAGAAGATTCCGGTGTGAAAGTGCAATGTCTTGCAGTTGAGCGCTCTGACATTGCCTCGTTTAAAGCCCTTTTATAAATCCATCTTTTGTAATTGAGTGCTGAAAAAAACTGAATATTCTTTATAAAATTGCGGATATTACTTGCGATTCACTTTTAACTATACATTTCTTAATGTGCAAGGAAAACAGTTCAAACTTGATTCTTAAAAAGTGTCAATTAAGTGACAAATGAACGGGATTTAAAAACATGTGAAACCCAAAACGGATGCGAATGAGACCTTGAAAACAATTTTATGATCACAAATAAACGAAATAAAGGGTTTTAAATTTAGCATTGCTCTTACGAGATAAAACCTAAGATGGCCACCACTACAGCAGACCCTTAATATCCATCATCAAGTTGTTAATATCGTTATCAATACTCGATTAATAGTAAAATAGGTTTTACTAAAAGAATTCCTGTAGTAAATTGTATTGTATAATTAGAAATTAGTACTGGGCAAACAATGGAACTTTGCGCACAGTTTTATCATAAAGTTCTCGTAAAAATGTCCAGTTCCACTTGATATCCCCCAGCATTGCATAACATTACATCATTTGAAGTGACAAAGGTTAGGTTTAAAAATGATCAAAATACGTAATATTAACACAAAGAGTTCTGCTACGTAATAGGTCAAACGGTTAAGGCCGGTCTCATTTCATCAGTGACGCATTTAAAACGGATGATATGGTCAACTCGTTTGTCCAATTGATTAAGCTGTACCCACACCGCGGCGCAGGTAAACGGGTTGGAACCCCGCGAACTTGTTGGCAAAACTCCAAATTATCCTTTGATCTTCAGGCAACACAAAGAATTCCTTAACCAAACTTCTATTTCAAGAAGAATACGACGAAAGATTTTAAATTACTGCGCGGTAAAGATCCGAACCTTGTTTGTCAAATTCGAAGATTTTCTATTTTACACCACTTGTTGAAGGTAAATTAAGTAATTATCTTCATTAGACTAGGAAAGAGCTATGCATAATTGTAAAAGAAAATTCGAACACGCAGCCAGAGCCGGCTCCTGGGCCGCGTGAGCCGTGCACTCGCACTGGGTGCCGGTGCCCGAAGAGCGCCAAAAGTGCCAATAAATGTTTCTTTTTTCATAAAACTGTAGTAAAGTTGGTTTTGTAATTTAAAAAGGAAAAATAACGACAATAACAGAGCTAATAATCCTTTAAAAACAATTTTCTACCGAACGGAACTTAAAACATGAGATCCATCGATTGTTATTGCATTACTAATAATTCTCTACGATTGGGGTGCCCGCGCCCATATCACCTTTGGCTGGCGTCACCGTGCCCCTCGCCATCGTAGAATGGTGTGTACAGTAGGAAATATATTAGTCCAGTAGATATGTACATTGTAGATGGAAAAAATTCCGAAGTTTATGCATCTTTTACAGGTTGTTCGGGGATGCTGTGGGATGACTCTGTCAAGTTTTCCAACTCGAGGACCCTGTGCTAATTTTGGGGGGGGGGGCGAAAAACTTCAGAATTGTCGGACTTTGGTCGGTTTTTCACTTATAACTTCTAAACTAAGCGGTTTTCGTCCAAAACATTTATTTTCAAAGTTGTAAAACAGTAAATTTGCTACAATTTGGTATCCTTAAACGTCTTCCTAAACTTACTATTAACCGAGATACAGCCGATCAAAGTTAGAGACATTTTCTCAAAATGGCAAACATTGGCCAAAACCTTCGTTTTTGGCCCTCTAACTATCAATTACCATCGGTTCTAAAGTAATTATGGTAATCACTCATCAATATCGACATGTTGGAACACGCGGGGGGGGGGGGTCCGCTGACCAAGTGCCTTTTTTTGTGAAGTGTAGTTATTTCAATGTTATCGTGTTACCCTACTGCTGTAATTACTGCCAACCCATAATCTTGAACCTCAATAAACATATATTAGGTTATTGAAATCAATTACTAATAACCAAGAATTAATTAAAGAATATATAATTGATATAAAAATAATGGTAGTATGTCCAATAATGCAAGTATATACAATTTATCTGTAAAAACTTCATTAGGCCACCAATAATTTGAAGCGCTTGGGTTCTGCTGCACCATCCTCGTAATCGTCGTCGTCGTTTTGAAAGTTGTCGGGGTCTATGAATCACTCAATTAACACTGGTGACTTTGTTACAAGATTGAATAATAATGAGGGGGGTTTTAAAAATAAAAAATGTACTTCTTCAGGATGACGAGAATAATAATATCCACCTTGTTTGGTAATTTACTATCCTCAAGCAGATGGACACTTCTCGTTGACCCCTTGGCTTCCCATCCACGTCTGGACTTGTTGGTAAGTCCTGAATGAATGGTACTTAGCGGCATCTCTGGTTGGTGGCAGTCTGGCAGCTCGGCTTTGCCACGACAGTGGTGAAAATGCGGTAAGTCCTGAATGAATGGTACTTAGCGGCATCTCTGGTTGGTGGCAGTCTGGCAAGTTGGCAGCTCGGCTTTACCACGACAGTGGTGAAAATGCGGTATCTCAGGTCATCGAGGTTGTCATGTCCAATGTTCCCGCCATACAGTTTCACCAAGAACTTCTCTCCAACGTCAGCAATTTGAGCTGGAGCTGCCTCGGGGTCCTTGAACATCTCCAACATCTCGGAGAGGCCGGGGTTCTTCTGATACGTCTGTATCACCTTCTTCTTCAAAATTCCAAAGGGTGCTGAAGACACGTGGTGTCGAAGCTATCGGTGGTGTCGCAGAACACCTGTTGCCCGTGTTTGAAAGAGTGGGAAGAATAAAGGACGGTTGGGGAAGTAGCCCCTTCCCACTCTTTTGGAAGTAGCCGTTTTTCTTTGAAAACCCCAAAGTATTCAGCAGCTCCAGAAGATCAATGTCCTCCCCTGTAATGACAACACTGTCGTAATCCTCGGCAACTGAGACACCAGTCTGTACGATCAGCACATCAGCGTTTTCTACTCCCCTTGGCTTCCAGTTCACCCTTCAGCATCGTTATGAAATTTATCTTGTTTGTGTCGTTGGAGAGAAATGTTTTCTTGCGTGATGGTGCTGACTGCTGTTGTCTTGGAGAACACAAACTTAGTAGAGGGGTTCAGCAAGGAACGCCGATAACGTTCTACTGCCTTGGTGCTTTGGTAGCTTATTCCACTAGGATAACCATCAAAAACCACTATGGCATTGCTCCCAAAGTGCCTTTTGATGTAGTCAACGTAGTTTTGGCAGACTACCTGGAATTTTGCTTCGCTTGACTTCGTCCAAACCACCCTATGTAGCAGGAACCCTCCATCAATGATATTGCATTTTCTGTGGGTGTAGTTTCCAGTCACCTGTCCTTTCAGCTCTGATGAAGTTCTTCGTAAGAGTGCACATACGGAAATATTGAATCCAAAATGCTGCAGTTGGTACTCAACAGTCTTCAGAAGACTGGACAGCTTTTTGTCACACATTTTAGTGAAGGGTCCTCTGCATCAATTCTCGAATTGTAAGAAGCGTAAATAACGATGTTCAGCGCAAACAGGTCTCCTTCTTCCAACCCGCAACAGATCAATGATGAGTCCACCTAAGGCTGCGTATGCAAGGCTATGCCCGCAAACTGCTCTGGCATAAGCATACCAAAACATTAAAATTATAAGAGAGACGAAAATTTTGAAGGCAAATTCTTCAAGACTAGATGTTTACGTAAATGGTATAAAGTTATTCTGTTCAAAACAGGTTTGTCTAACCATTATACGATTTAGAAATGTGACAAAAAGTAATTTGTTTCACCGAGTTTTGTCATGCTCGTCAGCGGTTTAGAAAAGTAAAATTTCTAAACGATGATTACACAAGTAAATATACGTTTTAGAAAGAAATTGTAAATACAAAAAATAAATTTTGAAACATTACATTTCCAATGGTATTTGTTTTTTTTTTTTTTGAGATTGGAAGGTTTTTAGTGGTTGAA
>JAGFPH010000097.1:300653-315296 GCA_018207615.1 Philaenus spumarius
CCCCCCCCCCCCGCGTGTTCCAACATGTCGATATTGATGAGTGATTACCATAATTACTGTAGAACCCAATTTTTGCCATTTTGAGAAAATGTCTCTAACTTTGATCGGCTGTATCTCGGTTAATAGTAGGTTTAGGAAGAAGTTTAAGGATACCAAATTGTAGCAAATTTACTGCTCTACAACTTTGAAAATAAATGCTTTGGTCGAAAACCGCTTAGTTTAGAAGTTATAAGTGAAAAACCGACAAAAGTCCGAACATTTTGAAGTTTTTCACGCCCCCCAAAATTAGCACAGGGTCCTCGAGTTGGAAAACTTGACAGAGTCATCCCACAACACCCCCGAACAACCTGTAAAAGTTTCATTAACTTTTCATAACTGCGGAATTTTTTCCAGCAGACCCCACTTTTTTTGCTCTGTCTACTGGACTATATGTGAAGAAGCGGTTGGCTGTATGCGCAGAAGCAGAGACGGCCCAATGCGCATGCGCTAACAGCGTGGAGGTCAGCGTAGCGAGTCAGTCGGTGACAGAGGTTAGTCGCGTTATCTAGTGCACTGCTTTTTCTAAAAACATTGAAGTGTTTTATTATTTCTGGACTATAATCAACTTAATGAAATTGTTATACATATTGTCTATATTGTTATAAATTGTGTATAAATTATTTATAAATATAGCACATAACTTTTAAAAACATAGCCGTAAAAAAGACACTGGGAAGTAGTGTAATCAACAGTCGAATCCCCCACCCCTCTACACATAACATACCTCCTCCCTTCCACACTCACATGCCTACCTGCGCGGCCCGCTTCTTTACATACATTTCCATCTGTAGTCGCCGCGCTGCTGCGTACGTTGTAATCCGGAACAAGAGGGATAGATCTTGATGTATAAAATGTATAATAATGATGTATAAACAATGTAGGTATAAATAATTTCCAATTCAAAATAATTACAGTTAATAAAGTAAATACCGGTAAGTAAAATAAGTTGGATACTTCGAACAATGAAATCATTTATTGTTATTATTGTAAATACTTAGAATTACTGAACACACAGTTCAATTATTGCCTTTTATTCAGTGTACTAATACATTTCTTCTTAAATTACTGCTACCCACTTAATTTCGAAAAATCTGCATTTAAATATTTATTTAAGATAAAATGAAAGGGGTGAGTAAATGTTACCGGTACTTTAAACTCTTGAGTTCTTTTGTCTTTGTTAGTTCATTTTGTGTTAAATAAAGTGTATATTTTCATTTTGTATTTGTTGACATTGATTTTACTTTTAACATTCCTTTTATAGTCTTATTCAAAATCTAATTTTTTTGTTACACAATACAATAAAAATAAGAAGAATAAATCAAATGAATAAATAAATATCACAAATAAAAAGTATTTAATAATGTTTAGGAAAATGTTTTTATAAAATAACTAAAAGGCATTTTTTCTTTTTCTTTTACCATAAGCAATTAGCTTAATAATTTCCGGAGCCCGGTGCGTCGGAGTGACAGGTCCGCACGGGCGGAAAAATATAGTCGGGCCGCTCCGCACGCAGCTGAACCGCTAACGCGAGTTGGACGAATTTCCAGAATTAAGTTTCTATTTAGGCTTCAACGAACTATTTGGGAAATTGGTCTACTCACGAAGGCGGTGAACAGCTGCGTACGTGTACGAAATATATTAGTAGATTTTTGCACCTCAGCATCCAGCCCTGCTTCGGTTTTGTACCGCGCCAATGCGACTTTGTACATTGAAGCCTCTGATACTCTGATCTGCCCCATTATAAAATCTCCCACGTGGATTTCAACCGGGTATGTATTTTATGTTTTGATAGATTTTGGGGGAACCAGACGGGCTATAACGTAGTGTTTTTAAACAAACAAAATGTGCAGCATAATCTCCTATATTTATCGTTTTAGATAAAGCCCCAAAATTGTGTATAAAATACGAAAAATCTAAAAAAAAGTAATTCCTGACAAAAAACCTACTTTCGGTTGTTGGATTTTGTTTTGCTACGAACTCGTCCGAGCTAATTATAAAAACTAGTACCGGTACATAGAATTTTTAACGGCACAGCAAAACGAGGTCTAGGGACCATGATCGGGGATCATTGACCACTCCCGACCTTAATTCTCACCTTAAGTGTCACTACAATAGTTCATCTTTCCTATGTAAATTTTTAAAATAAAATGCCCCAATAAGGCGAAACTTTACATTACGACCCCTCGCCATATTGCTGCAGAGGTGCCAACGTATACGCAAGAAAATGCTTTAATACGTAATTGTAATGTTCAATTCTATTTCTAAACGTCTTAAATAAAAGAAAACTAAAAATATAAGAGAAAATAACAAACTTTAAACTTAAGGCTTGACTGGAGTGAAAAAATGTTTCTGAGTTGACTACACAGTTCTTCAAGTGGCAGAGCTTTATACTTCTAGCATTGAGATTGCTAGTTTTTTCATTCTTTCGCTAGCAAATATATAACTACGGATATTCGATATAGGCCTACATCGATGTTCACTTTTCGATACATTGAATTAATCCGATGTTTACAATAATACGATCACGCAGCTGGAACGCTGCGTTAAGTTTGCCAAATTTCCAAAATTAAATTTATTTGGTTTCAACCAAGAATTTGGGAAATCGGTCTACTCACGAAAGCGCTGTATATACGACATATGTTAGCAGAATGTGTTTGCACCTAAGCCTCCAGCTTCGACTCACGCGCTGTTTCGTTCTCTCGCTTTGCGAGTTTGCACCTCGACTTTGCGGTCTCGGGTTATAGACTGCTTCGATTCGCTCGCAGGGTATAAACTCGAATGTCGGCCTAGGATCAGAAGTTGCTCCCACAATAAAATTCCCCACATGTACAGGGTACTTTTATGGTATTTTACGTTTTGATCGATTTTGGGGAAACCAAACGAGCTATAAGGTCGGGGAAAAAAACAAAATGTGCAGAATAATATCCTACATTTATTTTTGTAGATAAATACCTAAAAAAATGTATCATTCTAGTACAAAAAATTTCAAAAAATAGTTACTTCCTGTCAAAAACCGTACTTCCGGTTGTTGGATTTTTTTGTCTAACGAACTCGTCCGAGAGATTTCGACAACCAACGCGTGTAGGCCCACCAAATCGGACTTGAAATGCTGCCATTCGTTATAGTTCGAACACATACATTTTTATTTTTAATGAATCCCAAAAAGTGTTCTGGGGACCATGGTCGGTGCTCATTTACTATTCCCGACGTTAGGTCTCACCATAAGGGACAATGCAATATCTCATCTTTCCTAAAGAAATTTGCTAATAAGGGTCCAAATGTATTTGTTGAATCGATCAAAATAAAAAAAAGCCTGACGTTCCAACTTAACAGTGTGTGGTCACAGTATGTTTCCACTTTGTAAACATAGTATATTAGTTGGTAACATTAATTAAGTTGTTTTGTATAACAGAAATGCAAGCATATAAAAAACCTGAAATCCTAACTCGCAAATAACTTTTAGTATTTTGTTGCAGTATGTTTACCTGCTTTCAACAGGTAGAATGTTCTTAGGTTGGCAGCACTACTCCATTTTCTAAAAAAAAAAGGTCGTCGTCCGGTCGTCTGCAAACATATTATCAGCTAAGGGTCGTAAAGTAAATTTACGCTGCCTGATTATTAACATTCGTAAACCCTTAATAAATACTGTCATTCTGAAATTGCATTAATAAATGAAAATGATAATATTTTAGGGGAATTAGACAACCTAAAATTGTTGCTTAAGAAAACCTTTCCTGTATTAATATGGAAATAATGTACGGTAATTTGACATTATAGCCTAAAGTTTAATTCTTGAGGAAAATTTTCGTTTTCCTTTGTGACATCCAGGCTACAACTGAGGTTGAATTGTTAGAACATAAAACCTTGACAAATAATTCTATAACTTAGTTGCAAGAAATATAGCCTCTAGTGTTGGGAAATGTTAGGTTACCCTAACCTAAAATTTGTTGTAGGCTATGGAGTATTTTTCTTTGGAATCTACAACTTGGCTTCTTATTGATATAACCTACATTAAAATATTTTAAGACGATAAAGTAGGCCTACTCTAACCTAAAATTTGTTGCTTGATTATATCTTTTCTGTAATATAATCTACAACTTGGCCTACGCTATAGACCTAAACAGAAAAGCTGTTGTTAGGGTTTAATAATTCAGCCTTTATTCTAACCTCAAGTTTGTTGTTTGTTGAACATTATTGTATGATATGATATACATTTATTCCTAATTATTAACAGAAATGTGTTATGTATTTGCATTTAATAATTATAAGACAATATAATAAGTAGACAAATTGTAACCTGGAATTTGTTGCATGGTTTTGGACTTTCTTGTAACATAAAGTATCCAAACAATGCCACGCACTAAACTGTAATTATTAGTAACCGCACTCCGCACAATTTAAAACTATTATAGCCTACATACACACAAATCAAATAATTGAAGGCAAAACTCATAAAGCAGTTTAATTAAAACCAAGCTAATTGCCTTGTTCAAACTTGGTCCTTTTTTAAGGCAGCACTGGTCCAGCCGTCCAGGCACTGTTGGTCATCGTTTGCAAATAAATTGTCGTCGTTGTTTAACAATGCCACCATAGAATGATAACTTGGCCTACTTTAGGAACAACTAAACATAGAAGGTACAGACAAATATTAACAATTGATTGATTTATTATGTAGATCAAGTTCTGTGTGTTGTTCCATTTTATTTATAAACACTGTATTAAATAATTTCTTCTCGAGTGCTTAATGCTAGGCACTATCATGAAGACTTTAGTGTAATAAGGTTCATAAATTATTACTCGAACTGTCCCAAATGAATTTCCGAAATCACACAAAGGAATAAACATAACCCGAGTTTGCATTTCAGCCTTGCGCCTCGGATTATAGACTGAACTTTGCGAGTTTGTACCTCGACCTTGGGCCCTAGGATTCGATACTGTTTAGCTCCGCTCGCAGCGGACAAACTCGCTTTTAATGGTAGGTACTAAGAATGGATTTTCAAAAATTTCCATTTTAAAGCGTCAGAATAGTACAATTTTGAGGGTTTACTCTCAGCCCTGTATCAGATAAAATAGCTGTTCGGATCGAAAGCTTAGCAACACACGTTTGTTTAAATTCATTATCATAGCAACCAACATAGCAAATTTAGAATCAGTTTATTATTCTTCACAACCAACAGATTTTTTAGGTTAGATTAAAAAAGTAAAAGCAAACACAACAAGAAGCAACGGAAAATGCTTTCAGTATTATAGTTCAATTCAAACATCTGTTGTTACATGTTATAGATAAAACAGCTGATTTAAATCAAAAACTTAACATAATTTTAGGTTAGACCTACAATAAACCAAAATACGTTTATTTGCATCAAATTTGGCAAATTTAGAATCAGGTTATTATTCATCACGATTAACAGTTATTTTTAGATTGGGTATAAGCATTCTTATTGTATTTATAAGTTAAACATCGATCTGGTATTATATGGTTTCCTTTAGTTGGTATTATAAAAATATGTTTGAAGTGTTGATTATACTAGTAAGCCCCTTGAAAAATCACAGGCAGATTAATTAGATACACATCAGAAATACATCACAAAAAATAAAAATACACTACCTATTTAAAAACAATAGACTTTATCTAGGCCTAAATAACTATGCTGATGGGGATTTTTAACCCCAAATAATAACCCCAAAGCTAAGATGGTAAATAATGTTAAATGTTCAAATCAAATTATTAAAATAAAGGTTAAAAAGAAACAGGAAAGCTCAGGTCTACATTTGAATAACAACCTATACTAAAAGTTAGAAATACAAATATTGCTTCAAAGTTTGAAATCAGGTGTTAATGGCAAATTAGAGCTGTTTTATCTGTTTTTTATTCAATTAATTGGTTGCTATGGTAATGAATGTAAATACATTCAAGAAACTCATCCTAACCTAAGAATTTTGTCCGACTAAATTTACAAATATTGAAATAAAAAAACGTTTTTATCAAAATGAATTATAGCCTATGCTACTCAGGGATAGTGAAGCTTTTTATTAGTAAAACTATTTTTTTCAATCGGTTCAGTAGTTTCAGAGATTAGGTACCCCCTACATACAAACAAATTTTACCCCTCTAAAATATTAAGTGTAGATAAAAGGTTCTACAGTATTTATATACAGTGCATAACCTCAAAGCAAATCTTATAATGTATTATAGCATACATTAGTTCTATAACTCATATTTAAAAAAAATCAACTTCACAAGAAATTATAATGATTGAAGTTGTAAAAATAACCACAATGTAAATCTACGCTGGGTTTTGTTAAGTATTACAGATGGTGGTGAAATCATGTGTTATATGTTACTTGTTACTCACATACGTACATACAGTACGTATGTATGCACGTATGGACGTACACTCGCTTTTATAGGAGTTATTAATGGTGAAATTATAACGCATGCCGAATTATTGGTATTTCGATCTCTGGGTTACGTTAGCGATGTTTAAGTTACCGCTCGGTCGTTATTTCCATGAACATATCAGAATATACAATAATCTGTTTGCATTGGCTTCGCCGCAGGAGTTGGAGAACGTAGCGATCAGGGCCTGGTTTACTATAAAACACTCGCACGATAGCTACCAGCACCGTGTACACCAACAGAACGCAAACGGATTTGTTTGTCCGTTTTTTAAAAAGAAAGACATCGTATTCACGTTTTCTTCAAATAACATAGGAGTCTTCAAGTCGCTGATTCGCCCTTAGCAAGTCGTTTGAACTGGGTGTAGCTCCCAACAGGGTTAACCGGTTTTAAAAAGCAACAAGCTGTTTCGCGAGTTGAAAAACAAACAAAACAAAATTCAAATTTAAAAAGCAGACTTAGTTTCGCGAAGATAATTGTCAATTAGGAAAGGTCGTTTATTCAAGGCCGTGTACCCTGAAGGCATCGTTATCGCGATGAGTTTTACATGTTTTAATCAATGTTTTTTTATGATATAGACCAGGCAATAGAGGTTTTTTATGGTTTAACAGTAAACCGATTGCGTTATGATTTGAGGAATAGTTTGTAGGTGAAAATACCACGTTTGGAAAAACTTTTTTGAAGTGAAAACTTTTTATGGCCCGTTCGGCACTTTTTGCGTGGGTATTCGAATGAAATCTCGCGCACCGTAGCTTACTGTACCCATTGTATTTTAGATGCGTGTAGTTTAAGGCTGTATCACACATAGAAAATAAGAAAACAATTATGTGTGGGTTAATTCGTTAGCTGTATGGGTTAATTTATCCACGACACGCACCGATGAAATGGACATTATGCTTCCTCATTTTGTAAGTTGTGTTAAAATAGTTTACTTGGTAATACCTCTGAAATGGACATTACACTTTCTAATTTTGTTGTGTTCCTAAGTTGTGTTAATAATATGCTTGGTGATAGGTCTACCTATGAAATGGACATAGTTCTTTCCCCATTTTGTTATAAATGTCTAAATTTGCTAACTTGCTTGCTATCTATATATGGTAAATGGTAATGAATGTAGATGCATTAAAGAAACTTGTGTTGTTTCAGTATATAGGTCTAACCTAATATTATGTTATTATTATTTGACTATAGAAAATCATGTTTATGTTATTATCGAATTTCCATAGGAAAGATGAACAATTGCAGTGACCCTTATGGTGAGAACTAAGGTCGGGAGTGGTAAATGAGCACCGATCATGGTCTTCAGAACACGTTTTGGGGTGTCATTAAAAATTATATAGGCCTATTAATTTGTATGTGTTCGCCATCTAGCGGCCGCATTTTATGTCCGGTTTGGTCCAAATTTGGTACACATGTTGGTTGTGTACGTCGGTCGGACGAGTTCATTAGCCAAAAAAATCCAACAAGCGGATGCACCTTTTTGACCGGAAGTAATTACATTTTTAGATTTTTCATACGGGAATGAAATTTTTGTAGAGTTTTATCTAACAAAATAAATGTAGGATATTATTTTGCATATTTTGTTTTTTATACGACCTTGTAGCTCACTTAGTTCCCTCAAAATTGATCAAATCGTAAAATACCATAAATGTACCCGGTTCAAATCCAAGTGGGGGATTTTACTGCGGGGCATCTTCCGATCCGAGGCCCAACGGCCAAGTTTTTACGCTGCGAGCAAAGCTAAGCAATTCATAAGCAGAGGAATCAAGGACGAGGTGCAAACTCACCAAGCGAGTTTTTCCGCTGCGAGTGGAACGAAGCAGCATGTGACCCGGAGCTAGAGGCTGAATTACAAACAAATTCTTATAATATATTTCGTACCATGGCAGCCATTCAGCGCCTTCGTGAGTAGAACAATTTCCCAAATAGTTGGTTAAAACTCTAAAACATATAGGGCCTAAAGTTAATTTTGGAAATTCGCTGAACTCACGTCAGCGGTTTAGCTGCGTGGTCGAATTATGTTTTAGATTTCAATTTTAAATATGACAAGATAAAAATAATTATCAAATTTCGGATTACATAAATATAACCAACGATTTATGTTGATAGATTTCACTTCTGTCGGCATACCCACGACTGTTTTCTTTTTTTCAAACTGCAATAAACCCGTTAAAAATTGGTCTTGATTTGGTTTTTTGCTTATATTTTGTAAATCATTGGACGAGACGCTATACTTTCAGTGGAAAAGTTGCAGTAAATTAAAAAACCTTTAAAATGAGAATTTATAGGTCTTAATTATGCATTTTTACTAATTTTTTTTTTTTCGACATTTTAAAAGTGAAAGCTTTGGAATTTGTGTAAAATTACAGTTAATAGTATGTAGATTAACCACGCACAAGTTGGGCCCTGTCGGATGTATTGATTTTGCATAGTAACTGTTTAACCAATTTGGAGCGTCATTTAAAAATTTAAAAGATATATATATATGTATATATAGATTTCTCTCGTAATCATTTGTTGGTTTTACTGATGTTTTTAACCAGGGTAGGCCGAGAAGTTGGAAAAATGGTCCGGAACACGACTACTGTATTTACGTGCTAGTCATGGTTTGGAGAACTGGTAGGGGGGGAACTTCTCTACCGCTGACTAGTTTACATTTTGATTTACAGCGGCGGAGAAGTTTCCTCACCAACTCAACTATGCTAGACGAAAAACGCTTTCTGTATTATAATTCCATTCAAACATCTGTTGTTACATATTATAAATAAACAGCTGATTTGGATCGCATACTTAATATTAGGTTAGACTAAGATGAACCGAAACACGTTTATTCGCAACCAATTTGTAAAATTTAGAATCAGGTAATTATGCTTCACAACCAACAGCTTTTTTAGGTTACATTAAAAAATTAAGAGCAAACGCAAACAAGAAACAACGAAAAATGCTTCCTGTATTATAGTTCAATCCAAACATCTGTTGTTTCATATAATAAATAAAATATTGCGGATTTGGATAACAAACTTAATTTAGGTTAGGCCTTCAGTGAACCGAAACACGTTTATTCCCAACCAATTTGGCAAATTTATAATCAGGTTATTCTTCACAACTTAAATTTTTTTTTAACGAAGTTCCTTTACGCGACTTTAGGAGTTGATGAATAGAAAATGTAACGCGTAACGAAAACCCGTTATCGAATCGGTTGCTATGGTAATGAATGTAAATACATTCAAGAATCATGCGTTTTGGTTCATCAATTTAAGTTAGGAGATGTTCGGTTCCGTTTTGCGTAATTTGGATATTATCGTCAAGCGCTGGTATTAACAGTTAAAAGTGAGTAAACATTTCTGGCTATTGCAATTTTGTAATGTAGATTCAAGAAATGGAAATTATGTGTAATACAAACTTAGAAAAGTAAGTTAACATAATTTTATATTTTGATACAAGTATTTGTAGTAACCGGAGCTAAAGCCTAGCCCATAACATAACCAAAGACTAGTTGACTTATGAATTTAAGCTAAACAGCCAATTTATATGCAAGGACCATATTGGGAGATTTCAGTTATTTTTCAAAGCTATTAGAATATGTCCAAATAAGATAATATCTTGTTAATAAAAAGAAACCTTGACTTGAGGTAGCAATCTAGAAACCGCGAATATCCTGGCATGTGAAAGCCATCTCTGACGACATTAGGGCGTTCCCTACTGTTTATAAAAACTGGAGACAACCCATCTTCATTCTCTTTTGCTCAGTATCATTTGGCAGTCTCACTTCGCACTCACTAGAGTCCAGTACGCTTCTCTCCGAGATGTCGATAATCTTCATCAAGTTACTGCTAGTAACTTCTTCACTTCGTAAGTAATACTGAAAAGATTGTTAATCATGATGTTTGAATTAAATTCAATTCCATATTTTTTATTAAGGAACTGACGCGTTTATTTTATTTGTTAAGGTTGAGAAATGAATGTAATATGTAACTTCAAAATTCATCAAAAGTCTGTCTTTAAATTTTAAGGAGTATTAAGACTATAAGTGTGTTAATTATATCAAGAATTAAATTAAAAGCGATCTAAAATAGATCAAGTTATAAATAAATGTATTCTTTTTAAATGTAATCTGTATTTGCTTGTTATCTGTGGATGAATATATTAAAAGAGTGTTTCACAAATTTCTCTCGTTTTAAGTTTATGAAACCAGCTTTCCGAATTGTTGGCCTTTCCGGCTTAATAGATAATTCCAGTACTGTACAAAAATAAATATTTTGTTACATGCCTTCCGCATCAAAACGGTTGGAAAATGTTACATATTACTGTTTCCATGCGTTTAATGTTGTTATAATAAAGGTGTAGAATTAATTAAAAGCTCAAAGCTAAGATGGTAAACAGAGTTAAATGTGCATTCATTGCAAATACATTCAATAAAAACAAAATGTTGGTTCATCAGTCTAGGCCTAATCTAAATTTATTGTGTGTATGTTTAATTTGTTTTACCTGCCATAACGGCAACATAGGTCCTACATACAGAGGCCTAATTTATGTTTTGTTCACATTTATGGCACAGTACGTTTCGAATGATATAATTGTAATCTTTCAATTTCCGTTTATTATTAGTTTGGTTTTTATACAAGTATTTACTGTTTACATACGTTTAACGTTATTTTGTTATTAATTTATTTATTTAATCTTTTTTTATTAATTAAAAGCAAACAAAATTATTACTGTATTACAAGTCGAACATCTGGTGTTACAAATTATATTGTTTCCTTTAGTTTGTAATATCAAAATTTGTTGTGTTGACTATTGATTATTTAAAATATCAATGGTGAAATTACAACGATCGCAGCAAGTCGAATTATTGGGAGTGGTTGTGTCTATTTTGATCTCTTTTTTACATTCGCTACGTAAAGGTCACTTCTCAGTAGTAATTTCCATGAAAATATCAGAGTATACGATAATCCGTTTGCATTGGCTTCACCATGGGTCGCCGTTGGAGTTGGTGAGCGAAGCTAGCATGGGCGTAGCCGTTAGTCTGTATGTATAAAAGAAGAAGTTCTGACTGACTTATTTACTATAGTCAACATATTACATACAGCCAAAACTACGATGGTAAAAACATCATGATAGGATATACCTTCATACCACTATGCAGAAGTGCACTAAGAAAGGATTTCGCAAAATATTGTTTTTAAGGGGTGAAAATGATTAAAATACGTGGTTCACTCCCGCAGTGTAACAGATAAAACAGCTGATTCGAATCAAAAGCCTAGCAACACAATCCTAGGTGTGGCCCTTGCTGAACCAACCTTCAATTGTAACTTAAGTTTGTTGAATGCATAATAACCAGCTTAGCAAATTTAAAATCAGTTTATTATTTTCCACAATCTACAGCTTTTTTAGCACAGGTTAACAAAATAAGATCAAAGACGAAGGAAAGAATAAATGAAAAAGGTTTACTATACTATAATTTAACATCTGTTGTTAAATATCTATATAAATAAAAATGTTTGTTCAAAATCGATAATCTCCGAAAGTTCTTCACCGATTGCTTTGAAATTTATATACAAACTTCCATTTGTTTTTATATACTTATAGAAAAACTGCAGCATCTATTGAACATAAAAACAACAAAAAACATACTCAATATTTAACAAAAATATAAGTGCCATTACATAATATGTTTATTGACTGTAATAATAACCAGTAGTCAGCTGTTTCCTATAAAGAGGTAAAATTTGTTTGTATGTAGGGGGTAATCTCTGGAACTACTGAACACTGAACCGATTGAAAAATAGTTTTACTAATAAAAAGCTACACTATCCCTGAGTAACATAGACTAGAATTCATATTGATAAAAACATTTTTTTATTTCAATATTTGTAAATTTATTCGAAACAAATTCAAAGGATCAAGTTGGACGTTAAACCCATAGCGTCTAACAGCTGCAATCTATATATTAATACGTGAATAAAAAACTTTGTACTTCTTTTTACGAAAATTACGCGCAAGGAAGAGTATGAAATTTTGCACAGTTAAAGTTTAAATGATGAAGACGTGCTGAACGCTAATATTTTTATATAATAATTCATCATAAATACATAAAATTAAACACACAAAATAATTTTAGGTTAGGCTTAGACTATGGACCAACACATGTTTCTTGAATGTATTTACATTCATTACCATAGCAACCAATAAAATAAAATAACAGATCAAACGGTTGATTCGAATGTATAATCTTTAATAATTAATTTTAGGGTAGGCCTATACTGAACCAAAGTACGATTCTTGAAAACATTTAGATTTATTTCAATAGAAACCAACTTGGAAAATTTACAATCAGGTAGTTATTCTTCACAACCAACAGTGTTTTAGGTTAGGTTAACAAAATAAAAATAAAACAAAGAAAAATCTACGAAAAAGGCTTACTGTATTATAATTAAAATATTTGCTGTTACATATTATAAATAAAACATCTGGCTTTGATCAAAAGTTTAATTTTAGGTTAGGCCTATACTGAAAGGTTTCTTGAAAGCAATTTACATTTATTACAATATCAACCAACTTGGTGAATTTACAATCAGGTAATTATTCTTCACAACCAACAGATTTTTAGGTTAGGTTAACAAAATAAAAACAAAAAGAAAGAAAAATCTACGAAAATGCTTATTGTATTATAATTCAAACATCTGTAGTTAAATATTCGTTATGGGTGTTGGCGAGCGAAGCGAGTCAAAGATATAACACTAGAAAATAAACGTGCAAAAAGTAGATTTATCTTACTAATGCAATGTAGGTGAATGTTTCAAACACTAAAATCAACAACTAACTTACTTTTAGCTATATATTAACACATCCACTTAACATTAAAATTTACACCCACTTCGGCCACTATTACCAATCACTAACACTGGGCATATACTGGATGCAACAGTTAAAAAGCACTCTGTAATGTTTAGTGAATTTTGACCGGGTCAAGGTTAACAGTTACAGTAACTGTTACTAGAGCGAGTTATCGTAAAATGCATTGATTACGTCAAGTCAAGGGCATTTGGTCAATGTGTAGTCACATTATCTGGAGAACGTGTAGAATGGGTGCTATAGAGTGACGAGACTCCGTCTCGTCTTGTTTTGGAGTGACAAGACTTGGTATCGTCTTGCTTCGGTGTGGAAATTTTCGGTCATGTCTCGTTTCGGAGTGGCAAGTCTCGGAGTCGACTAGCTTTGAAGTCACAAGTACAGGAGTCGTCTGATTTAGGTCGTCGTGTACCGTTTCGATTTGGAATGGAAAGTATAGTTTTGACTTGTTTTGGAGTGGCAAGTCTCCTTCTCGCCTTGTTTTGGAGTAGCAAGCCTTGGTCGGTACTTGTTGTGGGGAAATGTTCGGTCATGTATTGTTTCGGAGTGACAACTCTCGGTTGTCAATTTAGAGTATCGAGTCTCTTTTTCGTCTTGATTCGGAGTTACAAGTCTCGGAGTTGACTAGTTTAGGAGTGGCAAGTCTCGGAGTCGACTAGTTTTGTAGGCACAAGTCCAGGAGTCGTTTAGTTCAGGTCGAGTTGGTACCGTTTCAATTTGTAGTGGAAAGTGTAGTTTTTGACTTATTTGGAGTGGCGAGTCTCCTTGTCCTATTATTTTGTAAGAAACCTTGGTGATCTCGTTTTTCAGTGGTAAGTCAGTATTACCTCGTTTTGGAGCAGCGAGATATGGTCTCATCACTTTCTGAAGTGGCAAATCTCGTTGTCAGTTTAGAGTATCGAATCTCTTTTTCGTCTTGTTTCGGAGTGGCAAATCTTGGTATCGTTTCGATTTAGAATGGAAAGTGTAGTTTTTGACTTGTTTTGGAGTGGTAAGGCTCCTTCTAGTCTCGTTTTAAAGTGGCAAGTCTCCTTCTCGTCTTGAATTAGAGTGGCGAGTCTCCTTATAGTCTCGTTTTTTAGTGGCGAGTCTCCTTCTCGTTTTGTTTTGGAGTGGAAAGTCTCCTTCTCATCTCGTTTTGGAGTGGCAAGTCTCATTAACGTATCTTTTTTGGAGTTGCATGTCTCATTTTGGAGTGGCAAGTCTCCGTCTCGCCTTGTTTTAGAGAGGCGAGTCTCCTTCTCGTCTCTTTTGGAGTGGCAAGTCTCCTTCTCGTCTCGTTTTGAAGTGGCAAGTCTCCTCGTCTCATTTTGGAGTGAAAAGTCTCCTTCTCCTCTCGTTTTGGAGTGGCA